>JAHDVE020003119.1:0-169481 GCA_022606495.2 Halesus radiatus | reverse complement strand
CGTAACATACGCTACCTGTACAGTCAGCTTATACGCCTCTCCATCAACGCCTTCATTTTATTATCATAGTGTAAAATTTCATCATAACGTACGTATCTACTAATTGTTATCGTAATTATGTAATAATTTCATTATAATCAAGTCAAAAGCATCCATACGAAGAATATGGTTATTGCTTTTTTATTGCAAGAAGCCGTTGTCGGCTCTCAAAGTGGGCAAGGAGCAGATATATCGCAAAGGAAGTGGTAAAGTGGAGTAGAGCCTGCGGAGGAGTGCTGTTCCCTCCCAGGGCGGGCGGATATATCCGGCGGCCGTGCGACTGTGACGGCTCGACGTCATATTAACTAATATTCTCAAGCAACCAACCTTCCAACGAACAATTTCATTATTTTCAATCAAAACGCCGTTATTTAAACAGTTAAATTTGGACAGCACGTTTTGCTTGAGTAATTAAGTAAGGCCCATGTTAAACGTTTGAATAATATACAACCAAAACATACAGTATATAATATATGAATAAATATTGTCGAGATACATGTTCTTTTCGGAGATAGAATGTACGACATGAGACGTGGAGGAGGAGGAGGAGGGGTGAATGTGTGTGTGTGTGAGTGTGTGTCTGTTTGTGTGTGTGTGTGTTTGTTTGTGTCTCGTGCTGTAGCATGGAGCCTGGGCTTGTCAGTTATGTATTTATGTATGACCGAATTCTTCCCCCACGACTCGTACATACCTCTCTATGTAAGACAGAAAATGTTTAGAATTACACCGATACATGTTAATTTAATATTCAATAATGGGACTATAATATATAATAAGAAATTTGAATATTCCATAAACCACAATGTATACACAATGAGATAAAATCACTTATTAATGTATTTACCATAAACATGAGATATAAAGATTCGGTCCCCGTCTTGAGGGGCCGACAAGCGATCTCACGCTCGAGCGAAACGAACAAGCGATCCATTTACAGTACAAATCGCTTCGGGTTGCGACCTCGGCTAGCTTTCATTGCATAAATCCACTATCTAATTAAACATAAGATTAAACACGTAACCCTCGCCGGTAGGAATATAATATTATACACAATATTAGGTATGTAATATGAAGAGGTATCGCGAATATCACCACACCTGCTCCGGCCGAGGAGTTCGCAGATCGCAGCTCGCAGCTCGCAGCTCGCACCTCGCGAGTCACGAGCAGTCTCAGCCGGAGAGGGGTTCACACACCATACCATGCCCATTACGCGCCATTAGGTCTTGCATTCAATCAACACTCGTCTGTATTATCTCAACGTAGTTCCTTTGAAACTCCAATGCAATCGGGATATTAATTTCAGTGAAATTGAATTTACTCGGAATTTCACGAAATAAAAGAATCTCGGGAAGTTTATTAGTTTGTTATCTACGAGTAAAAGCTCTTCCGGCATTGGCCGACCTGTATACGAGTATAGCAGCCTATATGGCGAGATAAAACTTTTCTCCGGTAAAACTTTTAATTTTTATAGATGGCCGTTCTGTCGCCGGAGTCCGTTGCTTTCAATCAAAGGAAGATGGCGGCAGGTGGTAGATGGTAGGCGGAGGTAAATGGCGGCTGGTGAGTGACGCATGCACACACGGATACATACAAACAGCGGGAGGGAATCCCCCATGGAACAGAATACAACAGCCAAGAATTGTGAAAATACATCGAAATATGTGATAAAAGTTTACATTATTTAAGAGATATTTTTTTCTATACAATTGTAAATATATATATGACACCGAGTAAAATATTGATCATGTTAATTCCTTAAATAAGTAATTGATTTTTATTGCTATTGAAAATCAGTCAGCACGCGAAGCACGCAATTTAGAAGAAAACTCCAATCGGAAATAATAATTTCAGCTTTGCAAATCATACAAGTATTGTGCAAACTTTTAAAATCCGTCAAATGTTCATAAGTTTAGGATTTAACTAATCAAAAGGTGTATTCGAAGTTGTTATAATATCTTCAAATTAGTTTTTAAGTGACATCATCTCATTTAGCTGAATGCAAGTGACATAAATCACCGTTGATAAGTGACATCATTTCATTTAGCTGAATACAAGTGACATAAATTACCGTTGATAAGGGATATCATTTCATTTAGCTGAATGCAAGTGACGTAAATCACCGTTGGTAAGTGACATCATTTCATTTAGCTGAATGCAAGTGACATAAATCACCGTTGATAAGTGACATCATTTTATTTAGCTGAATGCAAGTGACATAAATTACCGTTGATAAGGGACATCATTTCATTTAGCTGAATGCAAGTGACATAAATCACCGTTGATAAATGACATCATTATATTTAGCTGAATGCAAGTGACATAAATTACCGTTGATAAGGGACATCATTTCATTTAGCTGAATGTAAGTGACATAAATTACCGTTGATAAGGGATATCATTTCATTTAGCTGAATGCAAGTGACGTAAATCACCGTTGGTAAGTGACATCATTTCATTTAGCTGAATGCAAGTGACATAAATCACCGTTGATAAGGGACATCATTTCATTTAGCTGAATGCAAGTGACTTAAATCACCGTTGATAAGTGACATCATTTTATTTAGCTGAATGCAAGTGACATAAATTACCGTTGATAAGGGACATCATTTCATTTAGCTGAATGCAAGTGACATAAATCACCGTTGATAAGTGACATCATTTTATTTAGCTGAATGCAAGTGACATAAATTACCGTTGATAAGGGACATCGTTTCATTTAGCTGAATGCAAGTGACATAAATCACCATTGGTAAGTGACATCATTTCATTTAGCTGAATGCAAGTGACATAAATCATCCTTGATTAGTGACATCATTTCATTCTGAATGCAAGTGACATAAATCACCGTCGATAAGCTTTGGCGAAAATAAAATTCCTGACTGTTTTAAGGGTTAAATGATTAATTTTCTTATAAGTAACAATATATATTATAAGGTACAATAATATATAAAACGTCGCAACTGACTCCAATTAGATAAACGATACATACATAAAGAAATAAAGATAGGGGCTTTGGACAGGAAGGTAAATGTCATGCATTACTCGTCCGTGACGTCACGTGACAGTGGCAGTGGCGCGTCCGGAGAAGAAGCCCAGTGGCCGGACTCACAGGATGTAACATCACCTTGGTCCACGCATCGTCTCGACTACGCACCTACAGTACAGTACTCTACGGTGCCTTTACCTGCGCTCGATTGAAGGGCACCGCTACGATGCTACACACTTACCAGTCGTTTCTTCTAAAATTACTATTTTCACGAAAATATATTAAAGTATGGGTAGGAAAATAAACAAATCGAATTGTTTTATTCGGGTCTTAGTACCTTTATCTCGAAATCTGTCATTCTTTTCGATGTAACAAAATCTAAATATAAGACGGAATATTCATTGATGCGAAGATCGATCAAATAATTAATTCGCCTCTCTAGATTAAAAATAATACTAAGAAACCATTCATTTTAATGATAAAGACTTGAAACCATTCAACTCAAAAAGTGGGAAAATTTCTAAACAAAAAAAATAGTTATTTAACGAAATGAATGCGTTTAGAATAAATTTTCAAGTAAAAATGAACAAAAACAAAGCGGCTGCTGGACACTGATATTTCTATAGAAACAACAAACCATCGTGGTTTTACCACAACTTGTAAGCCAATTAGTTAAAAGCCATTTAAACGACACTCAAAAGATACTCTCCGAATACATCGTGCATTCATATTATGAACATTGGTTCAAAGGTTTAAACTTACACATTATTTTATAATTACGTAACTCGAAAAGAGAGGAAAATGCTGAAAGAAAGTGAAATGATCATCTTTTAACCCAAGCTCATTAAACATTTCCCTAGCTACTGTGGCATGTGCACTGTACCTGGATACCACGGCAGTATTACACTCCTCCTGCACTCCTGCACTCCTGTCGCAGAACAAGGCCGATGTAGACTGTGGATGCGCTCGCAAGTGCCATGCATGAACCGATCACTGTTTCTTGTTCCTCGATATATTACTGATTTGATTCTACTAATAAATATCAACGAGTTATGAGAAAATACTTCGCGGATTTGAAAATTTAATAACATTTGTTTAACTATAAAAGTTGTAGAGCTAATTTAGTGTTATTCTTCAATATCTAGTTTATTATAAACACACACTGAATTACACGAATAACTTCCTATAGATTAGCAATATCTGGTGTTTGTTTTGCAAGAGTTCGATGAATGGATCCGAGTGACCGGAGATTTTATCTGTGGACGGTAGGTGGCTTCGTGGTGTCATGGCTTAGAGGCTCTAAGCAAGCGAAGGAGTGTGGAGGTCAGAAGTCAGAAGCCAGAAGCCAGAAACCAGAAGCTCACGGAAGTGCTCATGCTCAGAGGCTAGCGAGACCGTCACGTCGAGAAGACGGAGAAAGCGCTACGGGAACTGTGGTCGCGGGCGGGGAGGGGAGGCAGCGATGCTGGAACCGCTCAGACGGTTATTGTAATATTACATAGCTAACTCAAAGCAAAACATTTAAGATCTGTATCAATAATTAATATATTTTATAACAGGAAACATTTATATAACATATTTATATAATATTTAAAAGATTGATTTTTTATCTAAGATTCATATTTAACCTAAACAATTATATTATACTTAACTATAATGTTTGAAAAAAAGTTATATGAAAATTCAGTACACTCGGTACCGTGTGATTCTGTAGATCCGCTACGCCGTAGTCAGTAGCCACGTGGCATTACGCGTTACTGTACAAGTCCACATGTGGTGACTCTTCCCCGCTACGCAGGAGTGGTAGTGGCGGCAGGATGCTGTGACCTCACAGATCAGACCATCACCTACCGCCTACCAGTTACCACCTACCACCTAGCACTGTGATGGTGGCGCGATCACACGGGCACTCTACGGGGTGTTACTCTAGACTTAGACTAGACCTAGCCTAGGCGCGGGGAGCGGGACATTCAAATATACGCACGTGGTTCACTTAAAGACACGAAAATAATCATAGGTTCGCGAGTTGTCTCCTGAACTTCAAATGGGATAAGTTACCTACCGTTTGTTTCTTACGTAGGTTACTGACATTCTCACTTATGAAAAGATTTATTTCCAAGATAGATAAAAATAGTGGGATTTTTGAGTTACACTAAAATTTAATAATTTTTTAAGTCGATACCGCCGGCTTCAAAATCCAGTTCACATGGAAAAACAAAAGTATGTATTCCTTTCTAAGTGGTAAAGTAACGATCATTGATAATGAAGTGTACTCCTCAAAAAGGTTAAATATAATGTCGAAGTGATTTTTGAATGTTTTGTAATTGAAATAATTTTTTTAAGAAATGAATAAAGTTGTTACTTAATTTAGTAACATCACATAGTTATTATTGGCCTTGCCTGTACATTGGATTAAATACCCTGTCGGTTTCTTTTAGTCGGAATACAAGCGGTCGTTAGGTCGTTGGGCGTTGGTCGTTGGGTCGTCATGAACTCAACAAACAAAGCGTCTTAGTGCGCGGAACACGTAACGAATAATAACGGAAATACAGTTGCGATGAGTCGCTTGTTATCAGTAATTCATAGGATTCATCAGATAAGTAACCACTTTGATTATATCAAATAACACAAAACAAATTCAAATCGAAAAATTTAAAAATTTATTAAAAAATATAACAATATCAGCGTGATATCAATCACACGAAATGATAACAAATAGCTGCAAAAATATCATTAGGATTAATTTAAATTTTTCATAATAATCAAATATCCTAATTTAGGACTTTAATATCTTTAGAAAGTTGATTATTGGGAATTGACAAATGAACTTATGTATATATTGCAAGATACAACGAACGGCTACTGTAACGCACGTAACGTTTAATGTTGTTGATGCATCGGGAGTTCATACATACAGTATACAATACCACGGCCGGTGCCGGCAGGGTGCAGGGGTCACGTGTTGCATGTGGCTGCACAGATGGGTACAAGAAGGCCATCGGAACTCGGAACAACCCTCAGGGGACGTGATAATGTATGCCCAGTCTGTCTGCTCAGTTCGCGACGTTCTTACTTGTGTTCAGCCGATCAAAATATACCGAGAACTCAATTATTTTTACTCAGATACGACTACACTCCCGCGGTGGCTTCCATCTCCTCTTTCTCTCAATATGATTAAGTTAATTGTATAAGTGTATTATAAATTACCTAGGGTTATTAGCAATCTTTAAGATTTAAGATAAGAACATTTGCTGTTTGCATTCAACATGTGGAGAAATAACCATTAAGTTATTAAAGATTTTGTGAATTACATTTAATTATTTCATACAATTTATAATAATATAATAAACTATCGCCATATATTTAAGTGTAATTAAAGTTTTTTTTATTCTTTTTTGGGTATTATTCATATTAATTAATTTACATCATAATAATCTATCGTAATAGTAATAATCAAACAGTTATGTTTTAAAGTAGGTAATATGTGAAACACGTAAAGAGCTCAGTGTTGGTAGTAGCTTAGATCGAGAAGTTGGGCACGTGGCGGGGTTCGTCACGTGTACCTCTACGCTTCACACGCCACATGTACCGCGGGTATGAGATGTCCGTGGGTCGCGTCTCGCGTCTCGCGTCTCGCAGGGAGGGAACAGTGAACAGTTAACAGTTAACACAACTGAGACTGAGTCTGAGGGATCTCGACCAAGACCATTGGAAATGAGTGGTAAGGACGCGGATAACACCCGAGCGTCCAAAATGCCGAAAAACTAAAAGTTGAATTTCTTTTTGGTCGGGACATAAAATACAAAGTAACTTTCTTTTCATACTCATACCGCGATACGTACCTATATGTATGTACATGCGAGATTGTCAAAAGAATATTCATTAAGCGGTGTTCTTAGAAGCCTTTTAACATGCCATTTATTTTACACTGTATTAACTCTTTATACCTAATTAATAAAAGCGAAATAACAAATCAGCAAAGAAAATTCATTACAGTAGAAAAGTAACATTTTTACACAAAAGGGAGGGCTGACAGCTGACATATCGTAAGAGAAACCTGAAGACAGACAATACCAAGAGGGGGGAAGCCTATGCGTATGGATTGACACTGCAGCGATATTACGTAGAAATAGTTTGTTATATTACGGTTAAGGTTAAGGTAACCTAGAACTAGGTTCATGTTCCGGGTCCACACTGAGTAACCCAACTTTATACACTGATATTATTCGTATGGCTATGAGAATACTTCAAAAATGTGACATTTATATTTCATTACGAATAAAATTGATTATTTGACACCACATTATTAGGATAGCAGATGACATAAGAAGGTATGTAGGTACAGTTGAATCGTTCTTTATGATGATAATCTATTTAAAAAAAATATTTACAGTATCGTAATAAATAGATATTTGTAGATAAGTAACATTTATGTTTGTCGCCGGTCGTCGAAAGAGTTATATGTATGTTGTTTCAGCCGCCGTGAGTCGTGTCGTGGTTGGCCGTCCTCGGTGATGGTTGTTAGTACACAGGGCGGCTGTGCGCTGTATACTGTCTGCTGGCGACTGGACTGGCGATTGGACTGGCGACTGGACTGGCGACTAGACTGGCGACTGGACTGGCGACTGGCGACTGCGGGGTGGTGATAGGGGAATATGTTAGATGTCGTGTCCGGCGGGCGGTGACGCGGGGCGGGGCGGCCTCGCGGGGTCCCGCTCCAGCTGTGGCAACCAACCAATACAACAAACACACGTTAACACTTGTCCTTCTACATCTTCTACAAGCAAACACACCATTCGTCATATTGCATCATACTCACTTTTGCAATTTTACTTGATCCACCTTCAATGGTACCCGTTAGTGAAAGCGGCCGGAATTAGCGGGTCCTGAAAAACCTTGAATTTAGCCAAAAGAAAACAAATTCAAACAAGGTTGTATTAAGCAGATGAAGAAGTACCTATGCATAGAGTCGTATAAGGAAAACATGTTATTAGAATCATGTAAGACACTGGCCATATTTTCCGTCAACCAACAGCGGAGAAATACATTTTCGATGAAATGGAAATATTAATAAAATGTTTGCAATAAAAACTTTTTGAAAGATGCGATAACTTTCGGCTTCACGGAAGAAATCCATAACACATATTTCCTGATATATTGAATAAATATGTCAAGAAGATAATGGTGTTTCGACTAACTCACAAGTTCAAAGCAATATTTTGAATTAAGGATGATCCCCGAATAAAAAAAGTGCTGAATATTTTATTCTTTACATATTCCCAAAAAAGGTCACCTTTCTTCCCACAATAAATATGGCCAGTTTCTTCATATAAGTAGTGCACAAGTATGTGTTTGATACATTTTTACCAAAAAATAACTGATCATGTGAGAACTGTGTTGATAAAATAAAATGTGCGATAATTAACAAAACTTTCGCAGGAATACTCATAAAATATGATACAGTTTGAATTTATGATTGAAGAATTACTAGATTTTCACAAACTATTTTATCTATTTGAGATAAATTCATTTTTAAATAAAATAATTACTTCAAGGGCATTGCTATTATCGTAAACGTAAATTACTAATTTACGGTTATTGCACACAGGAGACGCTGAGGGAAATAATTTTCCTCAAGACCTATATCATCTTTGGGGATGTTGTGTGGAGGGTCTTTTAGACGATAGAAAGGAGTGAACTTGGGTCATGAAGAGACACATGTTGTAGAATGGAGGAAACATAGAGGCCGGCAGATCATTCCACAGTCGAGCTGTTGAACATAAGAACGAGTCTTAGAAGTCTTAGACCGTTCTCATGCCACAAATTTCAACCGTGTGCAAATGTCGGGCACGCGTTTAGCGTGTTTCCCGACGATGCACCGGTGCCGAAGGGATCAATGACGCTAGTTACTCAGAGCATCATTCATTAAAATACCGGTAGAACAAGGACAGAATTCCCACCTGACGTCTGTGCTCCAAAGGTTGCAGTCCGTTTGTTAAGATAGGTGAATCTATCAAACGGACCGCCCGTTTCTGCACAAGGGTTTTTTTTTCAGATATTTTGGGACTCTCGATCAGAGGTGGCTGACAAATTCTACAGTGGGACGCACTTGCGATTTGTACAGGGTCAGCAGTTGTGTACTGTTAAAGTATCTGCGGACTCTGTACAATACGCCCAGCTTCTGAGAGCTGAGAGACTAACTTTACTCTGGCTTCGATGGAGCCCCAATACCCGAGCTGGTCACTTAAGGTTACACCAAGCATATCAATGAAGGGCTTGTTGGGAAGATTGTTTCCATTAAAGGAGACTAGATTGTCATTCCGATCTCCTTTAGACGTAATCAGACATGATTGGGTATTTGAAACATTACATTCGACGAGGTTATTCTTACCCCAAGAGGAGACCCTCTCGAGGTAAACGTCCATTCTCTGCTTCAAAGCCCATGTCATACGTATGCCATCTAACAATAAAACTTTACATCGGTTTGTATCTGATAAAGTGGCAGTGGATGTATTTTAATACCACCTGATAAAAATGTATCATAACAATGAAAAAAAGCTACTGAAAATGATATACGAGTATAGTAAGTTTGTGAAGTATTTACCATTCTTTTTGGTTTCTTTACGAAATTAGATCGTGGGGATGCTATATTGGCTGGATAAGAGACTGTAGAAAGCCTCTGTCAGTGGTTTAACGGATCTCAATGCACCATGCTTTGAGAGCACGTGTTTTAATAAATCATTGTAAATACTTTTTATGTATAATGCAAACAGAAAGTTTATCGTGAAATATTATCAAATGTTATACTTTTAAACGTTATGAGGTAATCTGCATCAATTTATCTATAAGAACACACCAAAGCATTTTCGTACAACCCTCGGGTACAACTACGTGTAGAAGATTCTACTTTCTGAAACTGGTCGATGTGATCTAACAAATATAGTGATCAAATGGAGTAGGTAATTAAGATGAATAATGGAGTTGTTCGATCGTGATTAGAGGTGGTGAAGAGAAGAGCATACTCACAGGCCGGCAGTGCACGCTGACGGGGCTGTAGTTGAGGGGAGCGCGGCTGACAGCGATGGCCGGGAAGCCGGACGGCTGCGGGCTGGCGGCCTGCACGTAGCCCTCCGCGGGGCTGTACATGTCCAGCGCCGGACCGGGAGAGCCCGCCGCCGCACCGGCCCCGAAGCCGCGGCCCACGGCGTGCGGCGAGGCCGGCGGCCCGAAGCCCCCGGCCGCGGCGGCCGCCTGGTAGTTGTTCATCACTGCAACGTACGTACCACTTTGAGTAAGCTCTAAGGACACAAAACAACACCATAGTAAAGCAAGGTTTGCACGGCGAGGTCAAGCACGGCGGGGACAACTGACAAACATACATATAAGGCTGCCGCTGATAGCTGCGATGGACCGGGAGAAGAGGTTTCAACGAACTTCTCAGCGGCAGAACCGTATATACATACAGGTACACTCAACAAATGTGGAATATACATACATACAACAAATACATACACATTGAACTCATCATTTTGTTAGTGAGATGGAAATAAATTAAATTGTGCAGTAGTTTGATGTAAGTTTATGAAAATATTTCAGAATTTTTGAAATACACGCCAACAATACAAAAATTCTAATAGAAGTTCCAATAAAGAAAAGTTCATAGTACATTTAACTCATTGAAGATGTAATGGTTGATTATAACATAATAAATAAATTGTAGAAGAAACCTCATTTAAAAAAAATGAAAACAAAAATAAATACTCGACATGCGTTAGCGACGAAGAACTTATGTATTATTAAAAGTCGAATAATTCTTTATCAATCTCGTACATATTTTAATATAGTGAATACAAAACTCATTGGCTTTACTGTTGGACTTCAGAGGTCTTAACATATTTGTAATTTATAAAAAGCATTTTCAATTTGAAAGCCAACCACGAAAATTTCAAATTTAAATATTGAATCAAAAGTTTTGAATAGAGTGTACCGCAGGTGAACAAATAAATATGTTGATAACAAGCCACATTTGCATACAAAGTGAACAGGCGCAAAAATCGGAGAGTGACATTTTCGGGGAGAATATGGATTGTGCAGCTTGAAGCGCAGAGAATAATGCATACAAATAGAAAAATGAAGTCAACTTTTCATACAACGTCATTCAAAGGCGAAATGATTGAACCGATTCCTTTTTGTAAAGCAAAGAAAATTATTGTAAACAACATTATACGTACAAACCGTTCTAAAACGAAAATCATGGACGAAATAAAATGCGAATCATAGTAGTAGATAATATTGATAATAATATGGTGGTTATATTGCTGATGTTTAAATGTCGATCATCTTTACCGAAGCACATCGTCATATAATAATATTTGAAGGTACTGCAATGTATGTTTCGGTGATCACTTGTCAGTTCAGTACCTAATCTAAAGCTCGTTAACTGCTTAACACTTCAATCGCTACTAAATATATACAGTTATGCAATAGTTACTACAGTTAGGGTGCAATTCACGAGTCCTGGGGAACATGCGGGGGAGCGGATGCGGATGGATTCTATCGGGAGGAAGAAATGTTACCTGAGAGTGCTTGTGCCAGCAGCGGAGTGTTGTTGTTAGGCGTCAGTTGTCCGTTGCTGAGGTCCACTGCAACATACCAACAGGTCATTCCTCTGCCACGACTCTTAGTGAGCCGCGGTGAATAACGACCAGCATACCCGTCCTACCAATGCGTCATCCTGAGCCCGAGCAAACCGACCCGACCTTCGAGAGCGATTCGACAAACTACCCTCCGATGGATCGCAGCTAGAGGTGGCCGGAGCCGGAGAAGGATTCACCCTCGTCTCGTCTCCCTGGAGTGTTTGCTACATCGGTCGAAAGGGCAAAGGCAAAGGCCTCAATAAGGTTGGAACCGATGCAAGTAAGTTAACGTGCAGGAGTGTTAAATCAAATTAATTAAAAATTAAAAACAAGGAATCGTTTAGTTACTTTTTCATTCCGATGCACATTAAAAGATAATGCATTTCATGTTGTATTATTTACAAGTTAATGTACCATGCTCTGTGTGTGCTCAATGATATGCCTTAATGATAACAGCAGACTAGTGGCTTTAGCAACTACTGAATTGAGAGGTATTGTTTGGCGATCAGAGAGTAAATTGTGTGATTAGAGGTTATCTCTTCTTCTGCAATACCGGGCGCGGGTGGTCAAGGAGGACGGGGGTAGGGTGGGGTGGGGGCGGGAGAGGACGAGGGCTATTGGTTGCAGGGGGATGATTGATGGCCTGACGAGTGGATCATCATCCCATGTCGGGGTGTGGTCTGCGTGATATATACACCCGAAATTCCATTTCATTATTATTAAAAAAGGCTATAATTCAACGGTGACCGGCGAAATCAATACATTCATCTGACTACGATTTTTCATTTAATTTAACCTTCGACCTGAGGATGTCAAATGTGATGTTGCAGAACGGACAGTGACAGTGATTTATCCGTAACATTCAGCGTTAAACAGGTTTCTTTGAGGCTTAAAAATCAAGAATTTTAATTTTGTTTTAGCGTTTCATTTGGCCAAAGATCAATAAGCATTCAATATATTAAGAACACCCTTTAAATAAGTTAAAAGACGAAAAGAGATTCTTGTTATGTCCGCAAAACCTTTTAGACGAAATATGATCAGAACCCAAGGCCGAGTGTGTGAACTATGCCCGTATTCCAGAAGCATCTCACAATCCATCACCGAGCGTGTTTTTTTGTCGCTTTTATAAAAAAAAACTGTATTGGATACTGAATTCCCGCCACCCCGCGTCAAGGAGAAAGGTGCGCGATATGAAATATTCTCGGATGGAAGGATGGCGGGCGAAGGGCGGAGGGCGGAGAGCAGAGGGCGGCGGGAGAAAAGACTCTGACCCGTGATATATTGACGTGCCATTTTCTAGCAAACACGTGGCCAGAATCCATTAGGTGCTTCACAGTTTCCCGCCGCGTTGGAGAATCAAACGTGTTTTTAATACTAGCCATCAATAACTCCTACTACCTGTGATTATATCCATTACAAATTAAAGGCCGGTATCTTCCCGATCGGCACAAACACAAACACCGAAGTAGACTGAGGAACTTGCATGTACGCAGGTTCTCCGGCAGCAACACCTCATGTCAATTGATGGGACGTAGTAATATCACATCAAGTAACTGAACAATGAAGGGTTTGTTTATTGAATTGCAAAATCTTCAGATTGAAAAATCTCATGGATTAAACGTTTGAGAAAAAAACGAAAAGTACTAAACAAACAAAAGTTTGTCTTTGTAAGGATAAGATTTGAATAAATTTAACGACTTAAGCAGGAATATAAAACGTGGAAGATGGGGTTTGGCGAATTATGCAAATTTGAAAAGCATTTCAATGAAATCTATAGTACAAAAAATTGATAAAATAGCACAGTCCACAGGCACAGGCATGGTCCATGGTAGAAAAGGGTACTCAATTTGGACACATTGATAAGTAAATATGCTGGTTGTTAGTTAAGTAGTCTAGGTTCAAATATTTCACACGAAAAATAACACAAAATGGTCTAACTCCGATATTTCTATAAATTATCATATTTTTCTACGTAACCAATATTGCCATAAATCATTTTCTACCTATTCTATGGATGTATAATATTTATATAAAATTACACTTCTCCTTTTCTACTGTTAAGAGTATATCTGAACTTTACAGTTCTAACATCTGTGATATGTATATAAACTAGATATGTATTTAATAAATTACATTTTTTTATCTATTACTATGATTCGTATGTCTTAGAATTATTAACATTGTTGAATTTTTCTATTAAAACTATAAAATATTAATAGATATATAAAAAAGTCTACAATTGTCAATAAAACACATCGTTTTCTTAAATCTATGTTCCTACAGTTTTTTTGTTTGTAAGTAGGTGTACAAGACTAAAATAAAATAAAAATACACTTAAGGATAACGGTTTAACAGTTTGTATGAAACTATTTTTCCACATAAATAAATTTTTATGAACCTAAACAAATGAAAATATTATTAAATAGACTAAAGACAGTATACACCACCGATTGTTGAGTTCGTAGACTAGATTAATAAAACAACGAATTCAATCTTAAATATTTAAAATTTCACCTCACGAATACCTTTTGAATATAAAAAAAATATTATTTACTTAAAATATCCATTTTAATATAAAATATGTACTCTTAAAATTTTTAATAATGATGTTGTGAAATAAGTACATGTTTCCGACATGTTCATATATAGCAAAGTTACTATTAATACAACATTGAAAATAATTACTTTCGGTTCCACCTCAAACGGACGATTGGAAAATATTTGAGGGTTGGATAGATTTGAAAATTAAGCACAAAAATCTAAGGCGACCAGTGATTTTTTAAATTGCGGTACCTACACTAAGAGACTTTTCATATAATTCTATTTATAATAAATTTTAAAATTTACACACAAAAAAACACATCTTTAATTTACTTGAGTGTTTATACTTACAGTACAAAATAATTTGAATTCGATTTAATATCCAACATTTACCGCAAATTTATATCGTTACACGATTACCATTATTTAATTCATTCTACCAAAAATAAGTCATTATAATAATAGCTTTCTAGGCTAATGACACTAAAATTTGACTAATTTTATTCTATGTCTCTTTGATAAATAAACCGATCAAGTTACTAATGTTTAAGTATTGTAAATTTCTAGTAAACGCCATTGAATAAAAACTATGTTTTTAAAACTGTACTAATCAAATGTTTTATAAACCAACAAGGCGCTTGTTCGAGATATCTTATATAGATGATCCTACTAACAAAATACACGAAGACATTTATTAAATAATACTTCGATAAGTAAAACAAACAACAAAATATTGGTTGGTTACTCGCCCTCCAGTGTGACGTCCAGAAGCGGAGTTTCATCCTGGTCTTCTTATGCGCACTATGGGTTACAACATGGCTTTCCCCATGAACCGCTTCTCTATCATTATTATCCTGATCGAAGGAAACTTCGTATCATGGCATTTAGCAGGACGCGTTCATAGACTTAATAGTCTTAGTCACATTAATAGTTTCAAACTTAAGAACTTTTTACAAATTTACACAATTACATATTCCATAAAGAATTCTCACAGTATTGAACCATTTGGAATAATAGGACTCGGTGAAGACGATGTGAATGCTGACACGTTCAGTGTTACACGTTATTCAGTAGCGCCACAAGTTTATATGTTAAATGCTCTACGGGTACCTAGTAAACCTACCGGGAAGGGGGAGGAACGGTATAAGAAATTGCTAGACTAACGAAGTAAATACAAGTTATACATAAGATTATAAAGCAAAAACATCAAATATAAAATCTGACCCATCCGAGCACCACCCCTATTGCCGCATCATTTTCATGTCCAACTTGTTTCTAAAATGATCGATAATGCAGAACTATGAACTGTGTACAAATGTTTGCTAGAAATCTATTCCTATACTTGGCCAAAATAAAATATGCTACAATTCAAAGGTATTCAACACCTTTCGCTAAACATTACACAAGCACTAATTCTATGACGAAGGTGTTGGTGATTATGCATCTATACAATGTCTCAGATTCGACAGACAGGGCATTCGCAGCTCCACCGCTTTTGATCAGAATGCACTGGCAATTAAAAAATGTCAACCGCAATGAGATCGAGCTTTAGGGACTAAATGTGAAATGTTAGCTACATAAAAAATGCACATTGAAATTGGCTAAGGTGTGAATGCGTCGAGAGATTTAAGCAGCCAAAGCGTGTTGATGATATTACTTGTGTTGGGGCAGAGCGGTTATTAGCAGAGGGTTAATAATTAGCAGTTAGCAGCGATTTGTTAGCAACCAACGCGAGCGGTGTTGACTGTAGCGCTATGTTAGCGTTGTGTTAGCGCTGGGGCTATAGCTGGCTGGCTGGCTGGCTATAGCGGGTACGCTCGGTCATTAGCTGCGGCGGCGGTGCCACTAACGACACGCTAATCAGTCATCTCCGATCGGAAGCTGCAAATGACGCGAATCATCCGTGCTGGCTTAAATGCCTTTTTTCTATCCACCCGCCCGTATCACTGTGGATATATTTATTTTGTGACTGACAGCATGAAACGCGCGCGCCGATATTCCTGGCTTCAAAATAGGCGAACAGGAGCTCTGCCGTGAAATATTCAGAGATGATTTACAGACGAGCAAACGAGTCGAAATCGAATGGAACTTAAGTACTACTTTAAATTGTCATTAATTTAGGAGGTATTTTTAAACGCGGATTTCCGATTTTACAGTTAAAATTTAGAAAAAAATATATATCTATTTATTCTTGAAATGGCGCCTAAAAGATTCGAAGCAAGCAATAATTTAATATCAGAGTTGGGTTATTCCCACGAGCTTATTAAAAGAAATACAGCTTTATGCGTTTAGCCTAGTGACCTTTAGGGGTGATTCAATTCAGGCATTGTTCCTGTTGTGTGGGGCTGGCAGTGGGGTTTAGGGAAACGTGGCCCTGCACAGTCTGGATGAGTCAGAATACATTGAATTGGTTCGTCAAATCTATCAATTTCATTTTACCGCATAAGGAGACGGTAGCTAAGTAAACTCTTTAATAAATCGACAGGGGAAATATTTCATTTATGTCCTTTTTCTCGGTCTCTCATCCGTCCCATACAACGTCGCTTTAGTCATGACAAGTATATTTAATTATGTTTTTTAAAGCTTTATTCAACTTCGCCATAGTAAATTATTTATAAATATTATTATATGCATAAGACAGATATGTTGCAATGTAACATACAACCAACAACATTAAATCACATTATCCATACAGTTTTTACATGATCGTATATTACGAATATCAACACCTGAATATTCCGCGTGCACGTACACGTAAGTAAAAGCTTTAAAATGAACACCTAATAGTATCGATGACTTAATGAGGTAAAAACAGAAGTAGTTAGATTAATGCAACGGAACGCGACAAGACCGAATTCGGGACCCGCTCCCACTCCCCCAGGAGCGCACCTGAACTGGTGACTTCGCCCCTGTACCAGGAATCTCACGACTTCAACCCCGCGGACTCATCTTGAGTTCATCGTCTTCCTTCAATACATCTGCACGGTTTCGTTTCAAATAAATCCGAATGAGAAATCATAGATGAGAAATGCATTAAGATTACCAAGATGAATATGCAAACTTAAAGAGTATGCTCACTTTATTAATATGGATGGAGGCGGGACGGCTGCAAGATAAATGTACGAGTATACGGAATTTGGGGAATATTATTGATTACATTCTCAATCAATATTCGAGCGCCTCCAAAAGAAACCAAGGAAATTCCCTTAAATATATTTTTGTATTTATCAGATTAATAACAATAATGCGCAACTAAAGCGTAACAATTTCGCGAATCTTACAGCAAAATTATAGAATATCTTTGTAGAATAAAATACCAAATAAGAAAATATTTTTCATGTTTATTACTTAATTCTCGATTCACAAAGATTGCGTAATTATTGCTGTATTCGAAACATGGATTTCAAATAGTTTTAACGCTTCAATTAATTACAAAAGACGAACTTGTTTGATAATACTTACACAACATCCGATTTAAAGTACCATAATTTAACAATATTAAACAGTATAATATTTAAGGTAGAGAGAGAGATTTGATCGAAATATACTTATTTTTGAAAAAAAAAACAGATATCAAACAAGTTCGAAACATCTTTCATATAAAGAAGATTTTATTAAATTTTCACGAAATGCGTAAATAAATAATTAATAATTTAATAATAAAACCGTACCGTAAACTTATATTATCAAAGCTCGTCTTGGTTTGTAAAGATATGTAAAATTTATTTAACAAGTTAACTAATTCGTCAAATAATCAAGAATAACATTTGTGCTAAAGTACCTAACCAATGCAATTAGTATACATAAACAAGAGATGTGTCATGTGTGTCAATACGGGATTTCACGTTTTGAAATCCAAATTGACGATTAAATACATAAAATCGGAGCAGTTAACGCAAATATCGCCTCTCGACGAAATAAAAGAAGGGTTATAAAGATTAGCGGACAATAATAACAGTAATCCATCTAGTGAAACGTTACGAGTAGAACTACGTTATATACGTGTATAAATGACGTTACATTCTTACGAGTCTTTATGTCAAAACATGGCACAATATTGTAACTGCCGGGGCAATAACACTATGTCATTTGTCGGAGGGCAGAGAAAACATATAAGTCGCCTAGGGACACAATGTAGCGAGGCGGAGCTACGAGCACATCGTTATTGGAGGGATTTCCACAGAACGACCGTTCGCTTTTAATAGTGTACAAATGAGTAGCATTGATTTACGAGCGCAAGCGGTCAGCTCCATACACTATTCTCCGATAAGTCCGCGCTCCGTGCTCCGTGCTCCGTGCTCTGTGCTCCGTGCTCCGTGCTCCGTACTCCGTACTCTGCACTCTTCACATTCTACCCCACTTTCACGTTGTCGGCAACTGTGATGTAATTACTAAAATGACTAACTATAGAATGGGATAATAGAGACTTTCGCTGTTATTCGCTCGCGCTGGGACACATTTATTGCACCCCACCTCCCCAGCCATTTGTTCGCGCGCAGTGTTTGTCCAAATCATCAGAAAAGAATGACTAAACGGTAAAGTTGCCGGTTTCCGTACAAATGAAACACAACATCGATGTCGAATTCAACCTTGGATGTTTTATCCTTAATGTTGGAAGGTGTTTGTTACATCACGGAGTGATTTATTGTTCGTTACGTTGCATTATTCATTGTAAACAGATACGACAACAAAAGCAATATTGGCATTTCAGAGGGTACGAAATAGACGGAATCTCTCATCTCGAACGGGGCTTTAGAAACTTGAGAAGAGAATTTGTTTTCTGCGTGAGTTTAAGGAACGCGGGAGGCCTAGGCGAGGGATATACCCGGGACCGGGACGTGACATTAACAAATGACCTGTTATTAATTATTATGGGGTGGCGATTGTATTACGTACAGGCCGCATTATGTGGCCAGGGTAAAGGTTTATATGAGATTTGTATACGAGTAGGAGTGTTGACACTCCTTTGGAAGGGGTGTGTGAAAATCCTGCACTACGCAACTTCCTCTCAACTTGATCAATTATTAACGGAGGGACAACTTTAAAGCGAATTAGTAAATTGATACATTTTTTGGTTCAATATTGAATCACCAGGATTTCTAAAGCAAGTAGCAGAAACCTAAAAAATGTAATAATAAATTTATTTTTAACGAAAAAATACTTTAGTTACCTACCTAATAAACCAAAGAAGCGGAACAATGGAAGTATTATACCGTATTGGCGAAAATAAACCAAATAATCTCTCGGAAAAAGGGTAAAACATTCACCAGTATTTTGTACGAGAAGGAAAGAAAAATACCTCTGTAACCAATTTCCCTTTTACTCCTTGATTTATGTAAGGAAATAAAACCTTCATTACAATCCTTAACGTATTGGGTTAGCCATATAAAAACTTGCGCGACATATAGGAAAACCGAAATTGATTGAAGGTAATATAGAAGTTGGCAGGTAGAGAGTCAAGGACTAGGGCAAAGAGCGCGGTCCACGTAAAATGCCACCCGCCCTAATGTAAGGGGGGCGGATTTAACGAAACTGCGTTCACCCTTCCACAGAAATACGTTTCATGGTCATTTACAGAAGACAACTGATTGGTAAGCGGTAGGAGTTACGAACATTAAAAGTGGGATTTAATAGAAGAGATCTTCAAATGTAAAGGTGGAGAAATATGTCGTAAGTAACTCATTTAACTAATCTGGATTTTTGCAATTGATTTAAATCCGAGAAAGTAATTCCTCAGTGGCCTGAAGGTGATAGGAACCACCGACTTCTGGATAAATCATGCGCCACCCAATTACTTCAGTGGGCGGAAGAGATGGCGGGTGGGAGAAGGGGGGTAGAGTGGGGAAGAAGGAGGGAGGTTTTCGCGCCGGAAGGGGTGGGGCACCAGCGACGGAAATCGCCTTCGTCGTTTCAAAAATCGAACACTGAGAATGTCACTTTGTTGTACGCGTCGGTTGACAATATTTTGCCGTAGAACAGGTAGGTATACTATTATTTTGGTTTAAGACTTTTTAAAGAAGTCCCAACCGGTGTGACTTTGCTTCAATGAATAAGGTATTTCATTAACAACTCTGAGAATAATTAATAGTTCCTTTCCTTCTTAATTAAGAAAACAAAGCAAGTTTTTTGGCAAGAGATTAGAGAATAAAGCAGTCATTATTGCGATACAAGTTTTTTCAAACATTGAAGGATACTCGAGTGAATGAGAAAGACAAAGTTGGAAACAGGAATAGATATTACAATAGGCGGTGCCATGATTTGACAAAAGTACTTAACTTCTAATGACACTATGACTCGACAACTCCGTGAAAACTAAATCGTTCCCCGCCGTAGTTAACAGCTAACAGCTAACGGTCGCGAAGTGGAACTGTAACTTACTGGTAACACTCGTGGCGGAAAAGGAAATCTATGCAAACATTATTTTCTAGTTTATTAAGTATCCCTACAATAGTCTTCTAATTGAAAACGAATTACATTTTGGATAAAGATGATTATTATATTATTATTATTACCTGAAGTACGTAGATATGTACCTATCTAACATTTTACGAGAACAGAGATTAAGATAGTTATTTGGCTGACAATAATACCTAAATTACGACTACAAACACCTAGAAATACTAAAAGTGATAAAAATATCAAGAAAAAGGTTAATTGATCGTTAATATTGAGTTAACTATAACTATGTCTTACTTCTACAAAAAGTACTTTTTCACTTCCTTAGGTAAACCGATTTTGGGTAACTTTCCAAATATAGTAATATCGAAAACGAGAATTTTGGAGAAACAGTATTCAAATGATACGATATTGGATAGTACAAAAGAAACGGAAGCTGACGTAAGCCATAAATTCTTTATTGAATAAAAGTTTAATTTAATCCGGCCATCAATCGAGATAAGGTGAGCAAGAAAAGATCGTTGTTCCATCCAATATTCCGTGAAACTTTATCACCGACATGAAAAATTTCACCTAGCTTTAAGAGATTTTTGTTGGATAATTTCAACCCCCTTTGCGTGGAAGGAACCGCCCGCGCCTGGCGGCGTTCCTGGCCGCCCTCAACTTATGACGGAATACTATAATCGAATTTAATGAGCGAGCATTATTAATACGCTTAAAAGTCGTATTGAAACATAGCGCCAATCGACACCGAGCCGCGATCTTCCCTTCGAGACAATTAACTACCCCATTAAAAACGGTCACGAATGTTTCGATAACCGTACAATAAAGTTATTGTATTTTTCTCAGTCCTAACTGTGCTGGTGGAGACAATTCTGGGGGTTGGAATATTTCTTTTAATGTGAGGAATGATTCGAATTAAGTTCATTGATAATATTAAACTCCTTATAACAATATTGGATCTTTATTTGGTACAAACGTCGTTATATAAAAATACAAGTATCGTGCGTGTTATGCCAAATGTGGCTTATGAATAAACGAAGATATTTTATTACAAGCAATGCCTGGTTACCTGTTAGTTTTAGCGAAGCAAATATAATGGACGAACTTAAAGATTTCCGTTTTAATTTATTATTGCTTCAATGGAATGTGTTTTTATAAGCTGTAGCCATAGATATACATAAACTGTATTGCATTGTGTTAACGTATTCACGTTATTTCTTTAATATTACGAGTAAGCAACTTCACGATAGGTTTTTGTGATATGAATGTTAGGGTTAGGACGTTTTAGTTTTTGTATGTTAATCCATGCACGCGATTTGAATATTACTAGGGTTTTTGTTGCTTTAGGTAAATCGAAGCTTTCACGAAATGCTATCAACTTACGTTAATTCAACAACATTTGGCGCTGATGAAGGCTCATTGTTACTTATTTAAGTCATCAGTTAGTTCAAGAAAAGTTCTTTACGCAGTTTTCCTACAAATGTATGCAACGAAAGAAGTTCTCCTTCACTAACTCTATGGAAGGATCACATGCATTCCATAGCTTACTTTGTAATATTCATATTCACCATGTGATTTGTACGAGTATAACAATATTTTTTTCGAATCATTCATCAAATTTGAATGTAGATTTTTATATCAATAAAAAATGGACCGAAAAAATAAAATAATTAATATCTCGAGGACGAGTCACTCCATCACCTTTTAAATGAAGAGTGACGAACCAAAAAGGCGAAGAACTTATTATTCGACAAAATATCAAGGAATCAGTTTTATCTTGTTTTGTGGTATAACATGGGAATATATATCCGCCCATGGTTGAAATAATTTGATACCTAAGCATGAGCTTGGGACTGACTTAGAGTATTGGTGTCAGTAAGATCTTGCACCTCAGTGATAATATTGCCCTTGTACCTCGATACTAGAGTGATCGCGTACACGCGACTTCTAAGTCGGCTGAGAGAGCCTCAGAATAGTTTACTAGAATGACGGGGTAGCGAGATTCGTGGTACGGGGGCGCGCGAGGGTGTTCACAGGTGCATGGCATGCATGTTTGCCGCGGCCGCGTACACCCCCGTCAGGTGGTCTAGGGGGTGGTACGGCAGCAGTGTGGTCAACGGGTGGTGGTGAAGGCTGGCCAGACTGTTACCTGTGGGGTAGGGGAGGCCGAAACTGGGGTAGCCCGAATAGCCCCGGCCGGCGGCGTACGCGGCGTAAGCGGCCGCTGGGAAACCTGGAACAATGACAACACATTAGTAGGAGCCGGGACCGGGACAACACTTTGAAACACACACAATAAACAGGTCTTGTTAGAACCGAGTAAGGGGAAAACCCCCAAATACAGCAACATTAGATCGACATTCAAATACTCATCTTATTCAATTTCTAAAAAAATATTATATTGATAGATACGGTTTAACCGTGATAAAAGAAAACCAGAGTGGCAGAGCAAAACCTTCTCAAATAGACAATATTAATATAGCCAAATATGTAATTTAGGATAAGAATTGTAAAAAAAGTAAAAAGGAAATCCACTACGACTTGAACACGATGTTATAACCATGTTACCCATCAGTGTCAAATCATTTATTTGGGAAGGTTTTGATTAATACAGTATTTGTGTAAAGTGTGCGCCTACTAGAATAGGAAAACGTTTTGATCAATTAGACCACATAGCTAGTTTAATTTAAAAAAAAACCGAGATGAACGTCCAATTTAAGCAACAAACCAGTGCCGCATATTGTGACAAGATATAGGATATATGCATAGGAAGCATAAATCCTTGAAACTAATATTCAATAGCAGCCGGGTAACGAATATCAGTGAACATTTTCAGGTATGCTTTGGCAGTTTGATATCGCGCATTAGCGGTTAATAATAATTACAAAGGAAGGTTCACATGCTGTTCGGGCCGTGATTTAGCGTAGGTACGCGGGTGCAGCGGGAGCGTAATCTCGGTTCCATTATTACTTCGGGAGATTATGGTGAGTTAATGGTAAGCGCGGCCGCCATCAGTTAGCACGGTGACGAGGTATTTGTATAATTAAAGCAATAACTGGCGGGAATATATGGGTGCACAGAGGCGCGAATTTGCCGAATTTGGGAGGTGCGAGTTTTTGGGCCGTGAGAACTTATGCAGCCCGGGTGTAGTTGCCTGCGGGAGGTTTCACTTCCGTCGCGTGATCTGGCCCCTGGTGGGAGACGATGGGACTGCACCCCCCTCCCTCTGGCATCACCCACTACACCCTCAGACCCGCCCGTCCAACTTGTTGAGGCTGGGAAATATTGCGGCCTGGGAGTTGCATTCAGTGCACAGGCAGCTTTGGCTACTTCATTTTGCTAAATGTAAATTGAAGTAGCAATGCTGGTACCTACTGTCTAAGTATTTGGGTATAATATTATGTAATAATATTTGGGTTGTATGTATGTGTATTGTGCATGAATTAGAAGGTTCACTTACCGTCTGGAAGAGCTCCCAATGACCACATGAAATCTAGAAATACAAAACAAAAAAGTTTTAATTTACTTTTAGCGGACCGGTTTTTTGATTTCAAAACATTTAAATATTGTGAAATTATTTAAAACGCAATAAATTTAACATCTAAAAACTACAGTGAGAAATTAATAAATCTGTCAAAATCTATCCAAAGCGAATACTAAGCGAACACCACACTCACACATTCACAAGGAAAAGATATTTTCTCTATAGAGAGAACAGGATATATGAAAATAAAGGACAATATCTGCTGGGACTCAACACAGTTCTTTCTAGTTTAAATACCTGACTGAACTATTGTTTTCTCCAAAAGACTAGAGATATTCTATAAAGATCGATGTCTAGAACGTTATTAGTTCTTGTCTAGTGATTATCTACCAACAAATAATAACCACAAAGATTTATGATCCAAACAATTACACATTTATTTATTTTAATTATAATTTGGTAAGCATAAAATATTATTGGAATACATTATAATATAATTTTACTAATGATTCTAAGATATTTCCATTGAAATTGACAATAATTATTGAATAAACAGTGTTAAATTAGGGCTGTAGACACTTTCACAAAATTAGAAATTTGCGCTTAATAAAAGTGGAGATATTCATAGCGTTCACTGAAAGACGAGGAACATTATACAGAGAAACCGAGTAACAGATAGTGCACACACATACACACACACTCGGTGGGGTGGTCGAGTACAACAGTGAGGCGGTATTCAGCCGTCTTCAGCTTCAAGTCGCAGTCGTAATGGCAAACGAAACATAAAAATAATGATCGCGAACATTATATTATAATGTTTTGTGAAAATGTCTGCACCATTATATTGTAACTGGCGTACCGCGAAATCACCGAGGTAGACCACATATTTCCTTTTATTTATGTGCCATTATTTTAATGCCTTTAGTAATATTGTCCCCGTAAACGCTCTAGTCTTGCTTTTTGTCAGCGGCGCGTTGGACTTGTACAAGGATTTTTTAAAGGTGGCTATAAAAGTATATGACGACTTTAAAGAATATTTATCGTGTTGTTACCTTCGGGACTTCACAGTACGCCGATGTTGTACGCACTTTACATTGAATTTGAGACTAGAGAATAAGTATTATTTAAATTCCAGGATACGTAAACACGAGGAAGGGAGAATGAGTGATACGTGAAGCTACAATTTTCAACTTTATGTACCCACCTATCTACTTTATACTTCCTCAAGTTCCCCTCGTCTTGTTTACGTTTAATCCGCGAAGAGTAAAAAGCTATTTTATGATATTTATCTTTTCTAAAAACTAGAGTTTGTCTAAGACAAACACAGAATGTTTAAAATTGTAGGAGTATTTATGTTCTCCATCTAAGATTCAAAGACACCCATTAAAGATAAAGATAAAGATATATGTTACATTTGAATTATACCTATACAAGAAGAATAAACAATGTTGCCAACGCTATACCTTCCATGACCCAAAAGTTGTTGATCTCCTAAAACTAGATGTTCTAGTAAAAATAAGGCAGTATTTTAGTTATAATTCATTATGGAAATTATATAACATTGGTCAGTAGCTAGAAGTGGTTAGTTAGTGAAACGCAACTGCTCTAGAAACCATATTACTCTCACTGTAGTTGATTTTGACTAAACTAAATAAAAATTCTATCTGAAAATAAATTCTCTCTACTGGAGTTTGATCGAAAATATGAATGAAATATTCCCAACCGAATTCGCATAATCCATCAACTTTTTTCGTTTTGTTACTAGCTAACGGACATTCATTCAAAGTTTTCTGTAAACGAAAAGTTAACGGAATACACAAAGTCCCTAAGGGTATTCCAAATATATTCCATCCATTTAAAAATTGGATGACCACGTCACTCTTTAGAAGTAAACTATTTGTAACACAAATAATCTTTTTAAATGCTTTAAAGATTAGTGTCTATATTAAAAAGAAAATATATATTCAAAGACAAATGATTTTTCTTCGTACTGAACAAGGTAGGTAGGTATAGAAACTAGTTATATTTTTTACGATTAAAGTTACACTTTTGATAAAATTTTGAAGAAATTCATACTATTATCTTAATTATTAAATATTTAATTTATATTGGAGTATAAAATTTAAACAAATGTATAAATCCCGAAGCACTAAATATTTTTGAAAATAAATACTTTCCTACCAATAAATAATTTGAAAGTTACTTGTTATCATTTTTGCTACATAAATCTGATATGTTTTATGTGAGAAAATATCGATTATGCTTTTTTCTAATCTTTGAACGAACAGTCTTTTTTTTAAGGAAACTTGTATTGTAATTTATACCAAAATCTTAATATTTTGTCCAATTAAATCGAATATTTTGTCAATTTTCGATAACCATACAACAGTGTAATTCTTCTCTAGTATTCTTAAAATTATTTCAGTAATAATATTGAGTATTTGTCCACCTAGCATAATAGAATGATAAACATAAATTGATTAATACATTTTTATAAGTATTGTAAGACATATTTCTGGAAATGTTTCGCGGGTTACGATTATTTCGAGTTGGAATATTTTCACCGCCCGCTGCGTCCGAAAGCTCATTTGATCGACCGTTTTTTATGAAAAATAAATTATATTATTTCTTCGGGAATTACTGAGACCGTCAGAGAAATATAATTTAGAAATGAATAGAGTTTTTTGAACAAGAATATTATATCCCCGTATGGAGTATGGAAGGAAGGATGCGGAGATTTCTGCAAATTGCAATGTGTGAGATTATCATGGAATTGAGTATTATTATTTCATTTGAATGGTTTTGCGAGCGCTGAAATTAAACTCAAATGAATCATATCAGGTCTGATATATAATGGTCCCTTACGAGCCTTGCCGCATCTCGTGGCATCGAAACTTATGTGACCGGTAAGATTGGAGTATCGCTTTTGTAAGGGGTTCCTGGCTGCAGTCTGCAGGGTGTAAGGGAACCAGAAGAAGGAAAATAGGACGAGACCTGACGTTCGAACAAGTGAAAGATTCTCGATGAAGGTGGTGAATATAACTAAAGGTCGATATTCAGAACCGGTTTAGAGATGATGCAGATGCTGAGGCAGATAAAGCGCGGGTCATAGAAGCGGACCCGAGAAGTGCGGGGCCAGGTGCGGGGTAAGTTGCGCGGCAAGGTGCGCGGGCAGTTGCGGTGCTTGCAGGGGAGCGTATAGCGCGGCGTGCGCGTCCAGCCCGTGCGCGCCCAGCAGCTCGGCCAGGCTGAGCGGGTGGGCGGCGTGCTGGAGTGGGGCGCGCACGGGCGGCGGGCGGAGCGCGGCCAGGGCGGCCAGCGCGCGGCGGTAGGCGGCGTGCGCGCCCCCGTGCCCCGGCGGCGGGTAGGGGGCGTAGCGGAGGGAGGGGCCGGCTAGGGACTCACCGTAAGCGCCGCGGCCTGCGGCTCTCGTCTTGGCGAGATTGGCTGGCAGCATTACCTCTTTGGGCTGCGCCTTCTTGCATTCAACCTGAAAAAAATAACGCATTAAAACCTATACATTTTCAAGACCCCTGATAATATGGTACTTGTTCCAGTTATATAAATTAACAGTAAAAAATAAGTAGCGAAGGTTTTCAAATCCATTGCTTTAATGAAAATAAAGAATACCTATAAATAGTACAAACAAGTCGCTATAGCCATCTATTGAAGCTCACCCTATAAGGTGTAGGTGAAAGAAGACGGAGGAATAGGAAGGTTAGGAAGTTCAAATCACTTCTATGAAAGTTGTGATCCTAAAATCGTTTTCCGCACAAAGCGAAGATAACATTTTTTAATTTATGTATGCTAAATTGATGTAAGAAATTCATTAAATTCCAATAAAGACTCAAGAGAAAGGATTTATCGTTCCACCGGAGGTCTCCTTGTATTTGATTAGAATTAAATCACCAAAGTGTCTGGATTAGAGTGGAGTTAAGTTTCTTAACATCTACACTCTACACGTTTCATTAAGTGTAAGACACATTGATAAATTGGTTCAATACCGCAAGTGGAGACTACTGGTGGAGCTTCGAGCCCGGTCGCTTTATCCTTGTGTAGGTAGGGTAGGGTAGTATGGGGTGTCGACTAGGAGTGGTAAGGAGGACGCGACAGCCGCCGCGAGATTTGCGGGATTTACCCGTCGCCCCACTAGTCTATTAGTCAAGAAACCTCTTACGCCGCTCTTCATAATGTACTGCGTAATACTGGAGATAAGCTAAAACGCCGTATTAAAATTTATTCCCGTCCCATTTTGACTCGTAGAGTGATGTCCCGTTAAAATAACCTGACGGTTTTTGAAATAACATCACTGAAAAAAATACTGTTATTTTTGATACGCCAAAGAAATAAAAGGCAGTACTCGTGGCTAGTAGGTAGTTCACTACAAGAAATATGAAACAAACATCGCTACAGAGAAAAGTGTGAGCGAGAATGAGACGGCCCAAGCCTTTTACACTTTACATCTCCCCGCCCGTGCCCCATTGTAAACTGCCGCTGTATAGTGTACAGTGAGGGATACAAACATACTGCCACAGTTGTGTTCCGCGAAGGTACTTTGATGTGTCTCTCGTAACATGCGAATTCATTTCTACGAACCTTTGAGTTAAAACTGCCGGAGCTGTGTATCAAAGCGTATCTTGGAGCGAGAAGAAGGCGCGTGTACCGCCTCCAATTTGTCAATGCCTATACTAAAAGCCCAACAAATGAAAGCACCGCGCGAACAGTGCTGCGCCTAAATTGAAATGCTTTAAGCGCCTAAGTTCATAAAAGAACGGCCCTTACGACAACGTAAGAAAGCTTTCCTGGCGCTTTTCAATTCATACCGGGACTTTGCTCGCCTCGGGTATAGAACGAGTACAGCAACGAACAAACAAGCGCATACTACATACTATTTATGCAGTGATATGTAAATACTATCTCTGTCGCTCCCGTGTGCTTGTACCAGTACTAGTATCTACAGCCTACGGTACCTACCGTGAACTAGCGTTGGTGAGATAGCAGAGGTAGGTACCTATAATCTAGGGGACGCGAAAACTTTCAACAAAAAATAAATAAAACGAAATCCTTGTCTACGCTTAAAAATTCAGGTTCTTTTCGAATGCTTTGAGAACAACCGTATTTTTCTCAATTTCTCTATTGTTTTTCTTTTATTTTTGGAAGTATGGCGTGTTCGTTAACGAATTCGAGCAATAGAACACCTTAAGCCTTTTAGGAACAAAATCAAGTTTTAATAGGTTCTTTTATTTTTATTACCGTTAATTTAAATAAAAGTTTTTATTTCCAGTTAAAGAATGTGCTTTCAAAGGCCAGTGAAAAGAGTGGAAAGTTATTTATGTATATCGGGCGGTCGGGTATAGGGGGGCTTTGCAGAGCAAATTCGTACACATTTCGTCTGGTGACTTACCAGTATGATAATTTTTCGTTTAAGATACTGAGCCATAGAAGCTGAAAGAATACCTGGGATCCTTCTTCCATTATCTTTTGGTTTCAGAGGAAGGGAGCCCGCACCGACTGGTTGCTACACATAAATCCGTTCACAGCTCAGTATTATTCCCAGGCGAAATTTCGCGAGATATGAAAAGTACTACAAAATATAGCGCCGGGGAAAATATGTAATGACTTGTTCACCTCATTCGCGCATTCGCCGTGGAACTTCCACCCGGCCGCGGCATTGGCAGCTGGGAGCTATAGCTACGGTACGGCTACTCGCACTGCGGGGACACGCTAAGGCAGTCATTATCTCGGCGAGGATGTTGGATGTTGGCTCCGGCTCGTGTTCGCATCAAAAAATGCTAAAAGCAAATTCGTATGCATAGGCTGGCGGAACACGCTGCACGTCTATTCAGCCAGAAGGCATATCTCCGCACGTTTCACAAACGCTATCAACATGAAGTATTGTTGCGAAATTTCTAGAAAATTGAAAAGTACCCTTTCTAGATATTGACGGAGATAGGAGTCACGATTCATATTCTCTTGTGCACTAATAAAATGAATATTTTAAAGAAATCAGTGCTTCCATTTTAATCTACAATTCGTAATATATGGTATACGAGTATCAGCAAGCGTTTAATATTAATTTTGGGGCCGAGTAATCCATAGAATTTTTAAAGACCGTTTGTGATTTTAAATGTATTTAAATAGGAAGTCGTCCATTGCTTCCTGCTCAAGACTTCGAACATAGTCTATCTAAAGTCGTTAGCTCTATTAGTTTTAAGGACTTTTAGGTCTGCCATGCACTTCCAATCGGACGCCAAATTCACTCGTGATGAAGTCAACGGACGCATCGTATTGTATAGGCGGCAAGTGGCAACAATGCCATTAGCATTCCTCATCGGCGGCACCACTTTCTGGCGGCATTTATTTGTATCAAAACGTTTCTCGTCCGATTCGAAAACGTTCCGGGACGTGCGAGCAGCGCGTGAATCACAATGCTGGGTATTTTTCAACTGAAAATGTATACATTTAATATGAGATGTGTAATTCGCTTCAGAGGGCAGCTCTTTGCGAGGTTTTGAGAGCTAACTTGCGGAGCGTGTTCCGTACAAAAATCGTACCGCATTATTTATACGATAAAAGGATTCGATGTATGTATATCTATCGACGATTAAATGCTACGGTGTTGACAATCTTGTGACTGATTTAAAGATAAGAGAGACGAACAACTCAAAAGATACAATTATACCGTCCAAAATATATAATTGATATATTAGCAAAACTACAACAACACTCATCATTTTAATGAAAACAATTTAACGCTTAGTTATATTTACTAACTAACTAACTAACCATCACACCGTTTCCCCGCAGGGGTAGACAGAGAGGACGGACCGCCAAACAACTCGATCTTGGCATACACTTCTTGCTTCATTCACATTAATACATCGTCTTATACATTCTCTTATATTATTCCGACTTCTGACATGGCCCGACTCAAGTATTTAATTCACTTGATCGTGCCATGTCTTCCTTGGACGTCCCCGGCTTCTTCTTTCATTCACATTCGCGACAAACATTCTTCTTACACTCATTTCTTCGTTCATTCTCTCCACATGCCCAAACCATCTAAGCGTCCCTTTCTTAATCTTACTCATTACGCTTACATCAGCCTTGCATTCTTTACGAATTTCAATATTGTTCACACGATCATACATGGTTTTAACACACATTCGTCTCAGAGATCTCATTTCTACGGCATTCAGTTTACTTTCATCCTTCTTCTGCCAATTCCATGCCTCACTGCCATACATCAGGGTTGGTATCAGCACTCCATTGTGGACTGCTAGCTTCGCTTCTTTGGACAACTTTTTGTTAGCGCCAACCGCGTTCAGTCCTCCGTTAATGGAGTAAAAAGGGATAAAATATTTTTAAATCTTCAAAAAAAGAACAAAAACAAAAAAAAATTAAATGAAATCATAACCCATATTTACATTCATTAATGTTATCTAATTTCTAGTACTTACGATTCATTATTTATATATCCCCGTTTAATAATCATTTTTGGTTCACTGAATTATTTTTTAATTTCACTATTTGCTCCCTATTTTTAAAGTAGCAAATAAACCACTTGAGCGCTGGTCCGTTCATGCCAATATTTTTAAGTTTTTTGTATAACAACTCATGAGAGATAATGTCAAAGGCAAATTATATTTAACTATCAATTCTTATTGTTACTAACATGTTTAATAACTCCTGCATTAAATTCAATAGCCGGTTCTCTTAATTGGCGTAGTAATGCCAATTAAGAGAATACGATATAATAAAAATATTCACAAATTTTGAGTGATTTCATTCACTCTCCAATAATACTTTTAGATTAATACTATGTTATCGTGTTACTTTATAAGAACTGCATCGATTTATTGAATGTCCAATTTGAATAATCATTTAAGAAGGAGCAATGTATAAATGGCGCTGCAAGCTTGTTGTATAGATGGAACCCTTTCACCCTGTATTTACTCGTAGGTAGATAATCCCCTGTATTAATTAAACACATAAATAAGTCGTGTCATTTGAAATCGCTGTTAAATCTTCCGTGTCAGCTGTCTTTTTCTCATCTGCATTATTAATTAGCCGCAAATCCTTTCAGGAGGTGACACGCCAAAATGGTGGAGGAAGAAAGGAGAACCTTAGAGGGAGAATGGGGGTGGAACAGTACCCCGCTGAAGAAAAGCGTTATTTTGATGTTAAGATATTTATAAAATTAAAAAGACAAAGCGGGTTACAGGTAATATTTTCCTCATAATTATAACGAAGAGCTAAAAGTTATTTTTGTAAAGAATGGGTCTTCTTTTCCTACCAATACCGGTCTTGACTAAAATCAAAACAATTCCCTTTGTTTGCGGTTCGGTATGAAGGACGGCCAAATTAAAATGCATCTCACGTAGTGTATTTTGTTTATTTTACCATTGAATCTGCAGCGGAAAAGAAGAATAAAGTGTTATTTGTTACGGAGCTAGTTGTCGAGTACCCGACCATGTTCCAGCAAAGTTGGTCAGTTGCTCTCAAAGGCCTGTTCTTACAATTCGAGTTGCTGTTCTGTTTTCTCCTATAAAGTTACTTTCGGCACTAAAGAAATATTTTCGGCACTGTTTTCAGCAAGGCGGTGTACTCGTATACACGCTGCTTTCTTTTAACAACGGGTCTTTTGTAAACCTGAAGAAAATAAGAAAAATTATCAAGGTTGGGTACTGTTCACAGCATAGAGCGGGGGAGGAGGAAGGGGTTGGTACGCTTATCTAATAGTGCTACGAGCCATTAATATGAATAAGTTTTAATTGCGTATGACATGACATTCCACCAATGGTTAGAAGACCATGAAACAGTTAAATATATGGAATTTTTGTGATATTCCTACTGAGACTTCAATTTCATCTGCTGCATTCTACCAATGGTTAGAAGATCATGAAACAGTTAAATCTATAGTATTTTCGTGATATTTCTATTGAGACTTCAATTTCATCTGCTACATTCTACCAATGGTTAGAAGACTAAAGTTAAATCTAAAGTATTTTCGTGATATTTCTATTGAGACTTCAATTGTGTCTGGTATGACATTCTACTCATGGTTAGAAGACCACGAAACAGTTAAATCTATAGTATAAAGAATTTATGTGGTGATCCCACTACTTTTATTAAGGTTTTTAGTTTTCGTTAAAAATGTAACTGCAACATTGTACGTGCGAAGGAAAAATGTAACCCAAATATTGACGAAGATATATGTTAATATTTGATATTGGCAACCTTTCCCCCACCGAATAAGAAACGTGACACGGCCATCCCCCATTCCAGAAAATCTGCGACGTGAAGGTATTAATACCCGTCATCCCTTTGTCTCGATTAGAGAATTATTTTAAGGGCGCGATTGAGGGAACTTTTAGAAGTATTAAATCTCGCTGTCCTTGTTTCAGCGGACACGGCTAACAGCTAAACGTGGATGGGATTCCTGGCTAACGTAATTTAATACCTTCGAGGGAGGCTTTGTGATGACGGGAGTTTGTCACTCAGCTCACTGCGGTAAGGCCGCCGGTAACATAGGCAGATGAATTAAAAGTTAACTTATATCCTTATTATATTTAAGGAGAGCTGGCGCAAAGTGGCTCCAGGAAATGAGGCAAAGTGAGATAAAGAAGTATGATTAGAATTTACTTAACAAAGAAAATGTAAAGCGGGAATATTATATACAAAGTTTAATTATTTAACGACGGTCTGTATTCTGTTGATAATCATTATTCGCCTCAATAATAATCATTAAACTCCGCTACTTCATCAAATTATCTTTGGAGCAAAATAAAATGAAAATATCTTAATGTGAAAATATCTTATGATGAAAAACCGCAGGGTTATGTCACGTACATACTTATAGAAGTAGCTTGGCAAATTTAAGAGAAATGTAGTTAAGAAAGATTGAGTTGAAAAAATTACGAAAATGTGGAAGAAAGAGGAGCTTAAAAAATGAGAAGAAGATACGTGACGTAGATGGATGTACCGATTAACTGGGGATGTTCTGGGGTTGTATGCTGGGGAGGGGGTGTGGGTTGGGGGTCAGGGGAGACATATCAATATCCCGACGGGGGCGCTGGTTCACGGGTACAACTACTCAACCAACTCCCTCGGGGTATTATTGTGACAAAATGCGCCAAATTACATGTTATTCTAAAGTTTATTTTGATTTCTCCCTTAAAAAGCTATTATAAATAATATAAAATATCAGAAAACTATGTAACGTAAATACTGACCCCGAGTCTATGATTGGGATAATTGTCTACGGAAGAGATTGGTGAGAGGATGTCTATGGGAGACGGGGGACGGGAGGGAGCAACTCAACATGGCGGGCGACATAACCTGACTGGAGCGGTCGTGATCGACGTGTGTTTTTTGGGAGAGATTATGTATTTGATTTTCTATTTTGTTTGACGTCGGAGGGCGTCTACTGAATTTGCCCGAAGTGGGTGTGTGTTTTGTTTTATTGATTGATCGATGGCCGGATTGTGAGGCGATGAAGCCAAACCGCGCGTGCCTGCTGCTTTGGTGAAAATCTCGGAAGAAGTGATGAGCGGACCAAAAAGGACATAAGGTAGCATCTGCATATTCCATTGTCTGGACCCCACTGAAGAGGCTATGGCGGATGGCGCTTCAGAAGAGTCGTCCTAGACTTCTTTTTGGAGATTACTACGATCGGTGAGCATCTGGACCTGGAGAGGCCTTCCATGATGCTGAGGAGAGGAGTCGGACCATGAGAGCCATCAATTATTGTTTGAACCTTTTCGTGTTGGGATCAATCCTTTTCTTTACTCTTTTCTTTGCTAAACCATGATAGACGTGGTTATAGAATCATTAAATTTATGTTCTTTCCTTTTACAAGGGTTTTATTTACTGTATCAATCAATACATCCCACTTCCCTGTGCTTCACCATCATTCTCACCCACGAATCTTGAGATGAGAGAACATTAGCCGGCGTATCATTTTTACGCTACAACTAATTAAATTAGATAAAATTAAATGTTTAAATTTAAAACAATTTTTTTACAGTAACTCCACACAGGAGACCAAGGAGGAAATAATTTCCCTCAAGGCCTATATCATCTTTGGGGATGCTGTGTGGAGGATCTTTTAGAGGATAGGAAGGAGTGAACTTGGGTCTTGAAGAGACCGATGTTATAGGATGGAGGAAACACAGAGGCCGGCAGATCATTCCACAGCCGAGCTGTTGAACACAAGAACGAGTCGTAGAAGCGACCCGTTCTCATGTGACAAATGTCAATCGTGTGCAAATGTTGGGCGCGCGTTTGGCGTGTTTCCGACTATGCACCGGTGCCGAGGGAATCAATGACGCTAGTTCCTCGGAGCATCTTCCATTAAAATACCGGTAGAACAAGGATTGTTTGTTTTTATTTTTTTATTATTTAATCTAGAAATACAAAAATTCATTTTAGTACTCTATAAGTCGTCGATCCCAACAAAACAAAACACCGTATCTTTCGAAATGTATTTTTACGTTCTTCGTAAATTAAATACTACATAAATATAAATAACATAGAAAGTTATTAAGAAATTGTATCAAGATATCAATCTTATGGAGGACTGGGGGCGGACAAAAAACAAAAAGGGTTTCATCGAAAAGTGCAAGAAGTAGAGGGAGCTGAAGATATTAAAATAAAACTTGATATATTCATACATGCATACCATACCCACAGAATACATTTTATCAAACGTTCGTATCTCTAGTAATATGTGGAATGTCGGCATAATGCAAGGAAAGGAAAAAAATATTTTTTCCTCAAAAATTCTGTATTTTTGTCTGAGAAATGTCCCACCCGGGACCCGGTTAAGCGGTAACTCCCTTAAGTGTAAGCAATTTAATGTAAATACAGAGACTATGGAACAATGTAGAAAGGCTTACCATTTTATTGTTTATTTCGTGGAAATGAATTTCACAGACTTTATCTACGATGTCTTCGCTTTGAAATGTGACGAAGCCAAATCCTGGAAAGAGAAAAGAAAACAATGAGTAAAGGTGACAGAATACAGATGACTTATTTACCAATGGAAGGATGAAACCACACACACAGGATGACACACTAGAATCTAGGTACCACTAGTAGATACCAGACCACACAATCAATGATGTCTCATTTCAAGTGTACAAATAAATACACTGTTTTTTTTTTCAATGTTAAATAAATACATATTAAGTCAAATTTTATCATAAATTTAGATGTAGAAAAATTGTAAGAAATACAACCTTAGTTTAAGACAGTTTTACATAAAATAAACACATATAATTGGCAATGGAAAACTTAATGGAAAATTCCTAATCGGTTAGTACTTATGCGTTGTGTCTCTTTACTCTGTCCAAGATGTCCGTCACTCAGCTGCCCAGATAAGTTGCAAGGAACGTTTAATTTCAATGTATTCAAATATTTCTAATAATTACAAATAATTAAAATGTACTTAAATCTGTAGTGTTTTCGTAGATGTACACCTAACCTAACCTAACCAACAAAGGTACCTGCTTAAATAACATACTTTTTCGATAATAATGAAACGATAAAATAATATTGTCGGCATCTACTGTCTAAAACTTCAAATCAGAGTACATTCTTCATCATGTCTTTCAACTTTTTAACAAGTTTTTGGTTGATAAAATAGTCACTCGCCTACAAATATCATAAACGATGAAATAAAAATGAACTACTATCATAAATTCGTTGAATTTGAAACCGAAGTAAAAAAATGTTTATTTCTTACATTAAAGTAATATTTTTCACTGTCTCCACTCATAGTAAAACATAGCAACGGGTGGATACAAAATATCATACAAAATCAAATGTTTGGCTACGATATTTCTTGGCCAAACCCTCCCTGTAAAGAATACCTCCCCGATAGCCATGCTCAGTATAACTGCAATCTGCACACTGCACGCTGCACTGGACCCGGTGTGTCTGATCTTCCGTTGCAATAACGGTATAAGATGCCCCGAGTGTTCATAATGCGGGAGTAGAATACCCACAGTGTTCGGCGCGATAACTAAAACAATATTATCCAATTGCTGCAGCTGTGTCCTTGTCACATTTCAATAATACAGAGGGTTAACTTAAATGGAATATTGTTATTATTATTTTTAATTAATTAAGGAATACTGTTTCTTACGTTTTACTAATAATTGTTAATGGAATCGACTAGATGAAACCAGGCGATAATATCGATTACCTACCATCATTAAGTTATTTAGGAATTAAACGTAGAGCCAAATGAGACAATTCACATCTAACCGTAGGTACTAGAGGCAGTATGAATGAATAGGAATTAGATAATCTTGGGTATTTAATCTATACTCCGAATACATATGGCTGGGCTTGTGTAACGTAGTAAGGTATAGTAGGTAAGGACGATAAAACGCACGGAATGAAGTAACGGTTTCTTGATTTCACCCCACGAGGCCATCAATCCGGACCAAACGTTTGATGGGACACCTATAAATATTTATTTTATTAAGATTGTATCCTTGGCGGCCGGGTAGCAAAATATTTTATGGCGCGGTTTTGCCCAATATTGTATTTTTCATACTCTACATAAAAATTGATATTGGAGTGGGCCGCTTTCGTGCAGGGAACAACATGCGAGTATCGATATATTGTGATATAACATACTTGAGTTTACTGGACAGCACTCTCGGCTCGGGGAGTTTTGTGAAATATTTCATTTTATTCGGCTTCGCGTGGTGACTTTAATTTAGCCGAGAACAGCCAGTGGCTGACATAAAGGACTCGGTGAATAGCAATATGCGTATTATAGCTGTCACGGAATGTGACATAAAAGTAACTATTTTGCCAGATGCCGTAAAAACAGAAAAGAACGGCCGCATACATTGAAAACTTTATAGATTCGAGTGAATTTTTTACGCTTAATAAATCGATGGGTCAAAATCATAGCAATTTAGACAGCGCCATAAATTGTTATAGTAAACTTGAAAACGTTTAATTTGTAAGATAAATTCTCCCTCTCAACCAAAGCCAGGACCAGAGTGACTACATGGTTAATTTATAGAGATTTCTCTGGATTAACGACGAGACCTTTTCATGACGACTACATTTTGTAAAATTTCAACAATCTCATTAAACAAGTTTCCCGAAAATTTAGGTCAAGAGCTTTTACGTGACATTTTTCCATAATAGTTCCCTTACAGATTGTGTTCAACCTGCTAAGTGGAAATCGTAAATTACTGCTGACAAGACGGATTATACTTAGACTCGTGTAATATTATAATACATAAATTTCGTGAATATCAGCACATTCATAGTACAAAATATTATGATCGTCGTTACAATAATATGTAGAAAGGTGGGGAGAGAGTTAAAATTTGCATCAATGTTAATTTATTGTACCACTTCTCTCCGATATACGTTGAATGTTTTTTTCTTCCACCTTAATTACATTTCTTCATGAACGGAGATAGTAATAATTTTACACGAGTTGGATTATTCAAATGATAATATGTCAGCGGTCAAGGATCAGAGCGCAGGGATCAGGAGCTCAGGATATCGACGGAGGTGGAGCAGTTAGCCGCTAGTGGTATGATGGCCTGTAATCCCATTAACGGTACGTGCCATTCGACGGGCAGCCAGGATTTACACATGACCCGGCGGCGGACTATCTGCCCTCTCCGGCGACCGCTTCGCCCCGTTCCACCCCCTACCCACTGCCACATGCAGGAAGGTATTTACATGCCAGACGGTGTCTGCTCTCCTCGGCTGATCAGCTTGCCTGCTGCCTGCTACCAGCGGCCAGCCGCCAGCCGCCTGCAGCTCCCACTGCCGTACCGGAGGTAGCGATTAAAGTCCAGGAGAATTAATTCCGGTAGAACTTATTGGATTGCATGCAAATATTGCCATTTAATTTCACTATAGGCTGGCTAAGGCTAATTTGTATTCCGGATTAAATTCAGATTCCCAGCAGCAAACGTTCAAATAACGAATGTAATAAATAACGAAATGTGGGATGTAGATTAAAGAAGTTATTATGTTGATGCCGACATCCAACTACAGAGTATCGCATTTCGGAGGAAATATCTATCGAGGTTCGAAAAAGGGCAATAAAAATGTCACATACTATATCGCTAGCTTTAAACATGTGCCAAGGCAAATAGTCAGTTCCTTGAATCGTGCAAAGTCTTTTCTGCCTTTTGATACAGCCTTATTATGGAGGCTAGAGAGTTGAGGGTTGAGGGTTGGGGGCGGAAAGGGGTGCCACAGGATGTAAAGAGGGGAGCGTCTACGGCGGAAATCAGGACTGAAATTGAAATGGAAAGAAAGAATAGATATAACGCAGCCGGAGCAAGATAGCGGAGACATGATGTTTTCTGTCCGTTAATTTGGTTGGAATTTAATTTAACCGCGAGTTCTCCGTTCCCCAGTTAGCGGCGCGGGCGGCCTTGTCTTATTTGATTCCAGCGTCGATTTTTGGTTCGGGGCGGTGAGCCCTTAATTAGCCGCGCCGCTCGAGATGCTAAAAATTCAAGTAAACCTTTAAATATTCATGTATCTATGCGGCTGAGATTAGAATATACTTTGACAGAATACATTAACACTTCATTGTGCCATAATTGCCATAATTGATATAGCTAACGAGGTTCGCAATCTTTCAGCTTGATCTGGAAAACGCAAATTAACATTCTGTTTTAATAAAGTGGAGGAAATTTGCAGGAGAAATATTTAAGGCTGGATTATAATTGTTCATCTTCTCGGAGAAGTATTTAAATTCAATGTGATGACGGAGACTGGTTGAAGACTGGTATTCTCATAGGAGGACTTTCAGTTAAACGAAAGAACTGTACGCTCAAGTTCCTTGTTAAAAAGTTCATTTACTAGTTTTACTTAGTAACCCGAAAAGTCGGTAAGCTTAGTTGCTTACTAAAATTTCTAGTACATTCTAAGTTGTCTATAGTTTTATCTACTTAGCATACATATTCGTACATTATATTGAAAACATAAAATAAAATGTTTGCGAAAACGCATTCATAATATTATGTAAAACAAACTTTTTATTTGTGTTTTTGAAATAGCCGCAGTTTTGGTAAGATTTTGTGTTGTTAAATAATGTGAATTTTAACAATTCTGAGAACCAGAACATGAGAAAACAAAAATACAGGTGTAGATAAAATGAGCCAAAAAACAACAATTCATACTTAATACTATAGAATAGATAATAAATACTTATCTGACATTTTTTATTCATTGAGATGGCAACATAGGAATTACTGCCATCTAGCGGGTTGTTGTACGCGTTGGTTTTGTTTCATAGATTTTTATGGATATTACGTATGTAAAATATATGACTTATTTTACGTAAATAAATTATAGAAATCGAAAATCCATAAAATAAAAATCAGGTAACCTTCATATGACTTGCTGCTTTGTGCTCAATCGTAAAAAAAAAATTAAATAGGTTATTAGGTTAGTATTAACAGTTATGAACCTCGCCACTCGCCGCTCGTACTTTCTTATTTAGAAATGGAATAAATTGTGGTTTAATATAATTTCTTATCACTTACGTTTTTGCTAAACATATCACAAATGTAATATATATTTTATTATTTTTTTATTATTTATTTTTTATAATTATTATTTTTATTATTATTATTTTTATAATTTATTATTATTATTATTATTTTTATTATTATGAGGATATTAATATATTTACTGAAAAAAAAATAACAGTCTTTGCAAACATCGGTCAAATTTTCTATAATAATTTTAAAATACTAAAAGGCTATCAGCAGAGATTTACTATTTATAATTTGAGAGCCTTCACAAAAGAAAAATATTAATTGATTTGACTATGTTTTACAAAATTGTTAATAATCTAGTTGATAGTAACTTAGTAAGAAAGGTCACACTGTACGTTAGACCCAGATGTACAAGAAATTTTGATTTGTTATAGACAGACATACACCTGAATAATACGGGATATCATAACTTTATACCAAAAACGTCAAGATTGAAGAATGAAATAAGTAAACATCACAGCATTGACATTTTCTCAAATTCTTCATAAATAAAATTATTAACACAAAATTAAATTTAAAGCAAGCAAAGACATTATTTTGCCATCAACATTTTAACATGTTCGTTTCTTTGGCCATCGTGGGAACAAACGATATCGTTTTTGCCCGCACCGAGTTTAACTGAGATATGTAAATAAACATTGTTATTTGTAACTAAATAATTCATAAACTTTATTGCATACACAGATATATTTACACTTTAATGCTTTTATGTAAATATTTTGTTTGTGTTTCTAATAAAAATAAAAATAAAATAATAGTATTAAAAAAAATCTATCATAAATCTAGCCTTAACATTGTTTACAAAAATTCTAGTATAATGATGACGATTTTGTTTTTAAATTAATACATAAATTCTAATATTAGCTTAAATGAAATCCGGAAGCGCTACAACCCGGGACGCCAAAGGCGCTAGTGTAGCTTATTGCCATTGTATTTTGACAAGCTGGGCATATTATCTATTCTACAGTACTTGATTTAACGTTTTGATTTTATTAAATTTAGTTCAGTTCACGTATCACGTTCTATAGAAGCTTTGAAATAAATTTATTCCGAGTAATATTTCAGAGCTTTATTCGTCACTGGCCCTACCGAATCTAAATCTCGAATAGCTACAGCGGCAAAATGAACTTCTTGATCGACTTAAGTATTTCCTAACTAAGCTTATGATGTACTCACTGCCTTTGAACGTAACAATTAAAATAATATCTTAGGGGCACATTTGTGGATATAACAAGTCTCTTCACTTTAATTGGGTACTATCTGGAATAGACAATGTACCATTCTTAATATCCTCCGGGATATTCTCCAAAATTACACGCCTGTGTGAAGGCGTGCTTTAAACAACTGTACTTCTAGTTACAGAATTACTATTACAAATAATTTAACATAGAGGTGCAATTTTATTGCTACTTCTTTAAAAATTGTATGCATGGTACCCAAATATTGAACGATATATCATTTCGTGCGTTTGTTATAATACTGAATATATTTAAATTTTGCAAATTAGCTGTGAGATATAGGACAAATTAATTAGCTAAACCCTTAGAACGGAATATTTTACTAAGTTTATTTTTCGGATTTGAACAAGTTACTGACTGAATACGGAAAGAGTGCATGCAAATAGATAGGATAAATCAGAAGACTAATCGTTATTCAGTGACGCCCAAGAGAAACCAAGAGGAAAGAAAGATGTTAAAATATTATCTGTAATCAAGTTAAGCAGCTTGGATTATGAAAAAATAGGTATTTGAAGAGCTTCGGAAAACCTTCACCCTGCAGTCGCTAATAATTGTAAATATTAACAAAAAATCCAGATAATAAATACAATAAATGTACAATTACATTATGAAGATGTAAAAGTCAATACCACAAATTGTGGCCACCCATCTAATCCAAACAACCTTATAAAATCTGTGCGCGCCGCGATATCGATATGTATGGCAGTACATTATTTGATCACGGTCCATTTATTATTTCACCGCAAATGTGGCTAAGTCTCTTCCGCTGAAATTATTTCCGCATCTGTTGGCTGCAATTTTTTCACGTCGGTATATATTGGCCGCTCGGTCATTCTGGGAACAGCGTGCAACGAGCTTAGAATGAAGTTATCGAGTTGCAATATACTGGTAGCGGTCGACCAGCAATATAGTGTGTTCGCGTGAGTAATGGTCATCCCGCATATACGGGAGATGTAGGATGTAGGATGCTGGCGGCTGGCGGCAGGATGTTCCCGATGTGGCTGCTGAAGTGAAATATTGCCACTTTAGCCTCGCATACCTGCTCCGAACACACTTTATTGAAACAAATGTTTTATTTAAAAATATAGATCTAAAGACGTTCGTCGTAAAAATAATAGTAACTTTCTTAAGAGATTAGTCAAAAAAAAACATCATAGAATAGTTTGAAAAGTGCGAAAACCTGTGAACCCTTTAAATTGTTTTAATATTGAGGAAATCGTTCCGTATAATCGTTTCCTATACTATCAATGTTTCTTATTCGTGATCTTTTGTAAAAATAAAGTTAAACGGGAAATCTTTTGAAAGTGAAACAATAAAAGTGTTTCTTGATTAAAGTTCTCAATACGAAAAGGCGAAATTATTGGTCAGAGAACACGTTAAGGAAGGTATATAAACCCGGCTATGGGTAAAGACGGAGCAATATTCAGGTGTAGGAGAATGATATACCTAGGAGTGTGTTTAACTAGTGCGCATTATGGGGAAGCTTTATGCCCCGTGAAAAGCGAGAACATTGTCCTTTTTCCGACTAAAGGAACAAAGCGTATCGGATTGAACTGCGAGTCGAGGAAAGGTGAAAGCAATATATTATCCACTAGTGTTTTCACCTAGCTGCACGTAATCCTTTCTTTAAAATGGGATAACCTTTTTTACTTTTATTTTTAATTCGAGAATGTAAGTTCGAGAATGTTCAACATTTGCGTTGTCGATTTGCATCGCAAGCCGAATATTCAATGGTTAAAACATCAGCTCAATAAAACAACGAAACATTTAAGGGAATTTTAAAATGAGCAAGCGCCCATTGGTTACCGATACCGATGGATTATTTACGAATTTATAATATAGGTACACATATCAACGCAGATTATGGTGCAAACACGCAATTTAGTAGGGTTTTTATGAGCAGATTTTTCCCTACAGAAATCACAAGACGCAATTGACATTAACGGTCAGGTATTATTTAAAACTACCATCATGCGGTGAAAAGTGTGAGGCGCAAAGACGCCGTTCTATTTGTATAAAGAACCTGTAAATTTAGAGACAATAACTTTAAATGTTTCGTCACTTCTTGACTAATAAGAAACTAAGAAATCAAAAAAAAAAACTCTCGGAAAAGTGTTTTATACCACTTAGAGTTTTCTAGCGTTGTATTAATAATGCCGCCAGGGGGTGGAAAGAGTCGGTAAACGATGGAATGAGGCGGAATGAGGCAGGATGAAACACGAACTACTCCACCCACTAAGGTAGATAACAATATTAATGTCCCTTGTATCCCTTTTGTACCCGCTATAACCCCATTATGTGATCTCCCGATCGTCCCTAATGGGTTAAAATGATTATGCGTGGCCTCCGCCGGGAGTAGCTCTGTCGTCGCCGAATATAATGACATCATTATCATAAATGATAATGACGTCATCAGTTATGAGCGCAGCATAATAAATCATGGCGGTACTCCCTTCTGCTGCGGAGCTCTGCACCCTGCGCCTGCATCTAGATGCACCTAGCTCCTGAACATTGAATAAAAACTGCCACCTTTCTAAAACACCGCCCCATGAATTCATGCTCTCTGAATTATGAAGACACGATATATTTACACGTACCAAAGTTTGAAATGTATTAAGACTGATTCTTTATAAAAAAACTCCGCATTGCGAAAACACAGATTATTTTCAACTTATTATAATATTTGTCAGGGATTGCCAGTACTAGTTCGGCATGAGACAGTGGTTGGAATCATTCTGGCGACCGGGGAAGATCGACTTGTCAGCGGTCACCTGTGCTGGCCTCATCCATATGCATGGGCGAGGTGAATATTAATTAGTGGAGATTATTCGCACTCAAAGGGCGACCGACGAAGGCATATAAAAAGATCGGGGTCCGGAAATATGGATCTTCAGGTCGATTTTAACCAAGGTTCAACGATTTATCAGGGTGATTTTATTTTCCAAAATAAATTAATAGTAAAAATACGCGACACACGATTGATTGAGAATCCTTGTAGCGACAATTGTACATGAAAAAATTTTCGTCGAAGCTTTTTAATAACAAAAGCGCCCTTTAGGTGATTTTTCACAAAAACGGCGCTACAAAAATGATAAATTTATTGTTATTATTTAAAATTGTTTAGGATTGTGTTTTTAATATATTTTTATGTGAGTACCACACTAGAGTCCAAGCTGGTCTCAACCGTTTGGAGCGAGTGAGACTATGGCATCCTCAACTAGGGTATGTTGTGAGGCTGAAGGTATTGAGGAGAGGAAGGAGATGGGGAAGAAAGAAGGTGGGGAAGTACCTGACTATTCAGATCTGGTCACCAAAAACGGCTAAAGCTGTTTCAAGTAACGTTTCGATTCTGAATGGTGGGTTTTCACCAGGGTGATACTGACAGTATCTACCACTGTTTTATATTAAACCATTTGTTATTTTTTTTTACTCAACTTTTAGTATGTACTTAAACCTTAAACTATGGTCGAAGTTATGCACCCTTTCCCTTTTTAGGAAACAGATTGTTTTACCTCGTATTGCCGCACACGTCAGGACTCTATTTTACACACAATGAAAGATATATTACAAGACGTGTACTTAAACCGTCTAATTAAATCCATTTTTATAATCACCCAACCTACAAATACGATTATTCTTCGATTCAGTTTATAGATATTTGATAATTGTTGAAAGTCAAACCTCCAGTGGTATGCCAAGGAAAATTATACACGTAATATGTTTCTATATTAGTCAAGCATGCAAATGAAGGTAATAACTTTGTGTTGCAGTTAGCGCTACTCGATGGAGAGGCTGATCACTTATCAAGTTAATCTTCTGGCAGATAAACCAACGTAGACGTGAAACAATCCCGGACTTATTCAGCGGGGAGGGAGGGTGAGGCGGCTGCAACACCGAAATACTGCACTTCCCGCGAGACACGGTTCATACCTCGCTTCCTTCTTCGGCTTCGTCAAGAGGGAGGCGGGGGACTACCACCCTCTCCCCCAGGGCCGGCTACATTCTGTCAAGTGCCCTCCCTCCGCTACCGCCCACTCATAGTTGAGTGCCGCGACTGTGACTGTACGAATAGCTCCCAGCTCACAACTACCAGCTCCCAGCTCTCTATCTCTCTAGCCCCGGCTCTAGCTCTAGCTCTCGCCGTGATGAATTCGAGCAGCAAGCAGACTAGGCCGAGTGATGCTTCCGTGGCTGCAATGAGCACTGACTTTTATCTCCCCCGATGCGAAGCATTTTGTTACAGGTAACGTTTTCAAATTAAGTATGGTGAATTTTCTACAGCGATGCTCTAAAGCATTTTATGAAGGTGATATTTTATCCGACTGTGCGGCGGTTTCACTTTAAGTGTCATAATATGTCACATGGATAGAATCACATAAAACATTGAGTAGTTTGGAAAACCATAATATTTAACCGTTTGTTCACAATCAAATATAATTCAGAGGTAGTCTATTTATTCGCCAGCGACATGCGGCCCGCAATATGTGAATTTTTACCATTTGTATTGTCAATGGCGGAGGAGTGTATGTCCACGACCGCGACAGGTTGCCGGCGGGACATCGCGCAGTGCCGTCATGAATATGCGACCGTGATAAATAATAAATCCAACTCGAATGAGCCGCTGCGACGTTTTGCCCCCTGCTCCCTTCGCGCCCCCCGTGTCCTATATTATCCCACCACCCCACCCAGCCCGCCCGCCCGACCAACTCGCTGCACACAAATATCAAATTTGCGGATTCCGGTTGAGCATGTGAAGTATCAAAGTGAATAATAATTGTACGGAGCACACAGTGGAATTAAATTCGCGTTGAAACGTGGCGGAAATAAAGTGCCAGCTTCTAATTTTGTCAGACGTCAATCTTTGTGATAGTGATGAAACGTTTTCCGTTGTTCGGGTTCGGCGGGGAGCACTTCTCAGTGAAATATGTCTCCGATTTGCAAATAATGACAAACACCTGCCTTCTGAGAAAAACTAGATCCTCCGGACAGTTTATCAACGACAAAGCATTTGATTTGATTGATTTCAAAAATATATAATCTGCAAAAACAACACTAACACAGAAAACTATTATGAGGTTAACTAATATTCGCACCTCACTCGTATATACAAATACGGGTAGTTCAAACTTTGTAAACCATGAAAAACAATTAAATTTTCATTTAAAACACATTCGCACAATGCAGCAAGAAACCAGGAAACGTTATTACATCCGGAGTGAAATGTTCACACTTGAAAACAATCTCAATGCTGGTGCAAAAATTCATGCTTCTGCACTCCAGGGCTCCTGTGCCTGTGGAGTGAACTGAGTGAAATGTGCGCAATGCTTAAAAAAAGCTACGGTGGACGGTAAGCGAGATGAGATTCGGTGAAACGGGCAGAGCCGCACGTCTTGGAGCACCACCATCATCCATAAGCACAAGGGAGCAAGAGAGGTGGCAACAACTGATTAATATTTAAAATTAAACTATGGCCAATTATAACTATAATCAGATCAAAATATATTTATACGGTGGCAACATTTAACTTCTAGCAATATTGGAATATTATCTGCGAAATGAGAGTTGAATTGGCATTTTATTCTATGACGTTCCTGGAAACACAGCCCGCCTAATTATTTTATAATTAGATTGTTTCAGTGTATCAATAGATGATTATTAGTGAAACTTCTTCCATTGTAAGCAACACCGTTGATGTTGACGAGTGGCTAGTTTCTTTTTAGGAACTTTCTGACGTTACGTAACACCGGATACCGCAATAACTAAAATAACTACATTTACATTTATATACTATTTTACGGAAAGTATAATATTGTTAAATAAATACCCATACTATTACCATTTTGAATAAATGATTGATAGTGTCAATATGATAAGAACTGCACAGATAGAGGTGTGTTTTTATTTGTAGGTAGGTCCGATTGACACTAGCAGAATGCATTTTTATTTTGATTTCTGAAAATAAAAATTTGATAATTAAATTTAAATGTATATTATCTAGTAGGTACTTCTATAAAAATTTTTCGTGCATTGAAAATCGTATTGTATAAAACAAAATACAATTAAAGAATAACATTAAAAGTAGGTACTCCGGCAGTAGCAGCCCCAACCTCCCCATGCAAGTACACCCGCTCCTATCTCTGCAACAATGTGGCCGTAACCGTTTTAAAGCACTTACTCCTTCATATCTGGCGCGCTTACATGCTTATTGCTCGGTGTATGCGAAATGTTTTCGTTGAAAGTTTGCTGCGTTTAATTGCAAGAAATGGAGTTTTAAAAGGTTATCTCGTCAGTTGGGGAATATCTTAGCTATGCAAACTGGGCTACTTTCCTGCTTTCCCTGCGCTTACTGTCTCGTTCAGCCCCACTCTTCCCTGCAAAATGTGAGCTTCTTTTATGTCAGGTGTAAAGGTCTTATGACTTGACTATGAATTGCAGCTATCAAAGCTTTCAGAAGTTTGAAAAACGCGATCCACAGAACTTAATTACTCAGCATTAGTGAGGGTTGAAAAGGGTGTTAAACGACGTATGTGAAAAGTCAGAAAAGGCAAAAATTAACAAAATTGTCCACAAGGAATAGTGATACAGTTTGATTTCGGTCAAAATTATTGCTGTTTGAAACCGGCGTCAAACGTTATTTATAAATTAGATAATGAAAATTAATAAAACTTTTTTATTTGGGAAAACGTACAGTTTTATTGCAATACATTTTTACAGATTAACTTATTGCTTTGTTGCAATAAGCGGTGTAGTTTCTGATATGAAATAATAAAAAAATGAAAATTTGTAAATGATAGATGAGAGAGAGAGAGAAAAAAAATACAGCATGGGGACTTGGTTTGATTTTAGTTCTTCTGGAAATCGTCTAACGCAATGAGAAATTAATTAAAAAAATAAATACTTTGTAAAAATCCATTATGTAAAGGGCCAAGATTATTTATAACAAGTTGAAATAATAATATCTGAACCGAGGAAATATGTAAACGAGGGCACGGGATCAAGAGACCGGAGTCGAGGCAGAGCAGTGGCAACAGCACGGAGCGGACCATAAAATCTGTTTGTAAACATGTTCGATATTTTGTTGAACGCATTCTCTGGGGAAATCTGTCCTAATAGAATGGCATGTTGAGTATTACTTTGGTGAAGTACATTTTACAACACGAAATGAGACATGCTAATCCGGAGCCGTTTCACGAAATGAATAAACGCGAACAAATCGGGGCTCCGTAATAAAAATGGGCACATTCATTCCTTATTATTTTTAAGAACCTTTCAATTTTTTTTTCTTCTTTTCTAAATGAATTATTGAAAATAATCAAAAAATAATATCCCTTAAAAAATATTCCACGAAAAGTTAAGAACTCGTGGAAATGCTTAGCCGAAAAATCGAAGCATGTAGTTTTCATCACAATGTAGATAGTACCTAATAATTGCCACTTAAAATTAAAACTAAAAACTTTTACACCACAAGACGTCAGACAAAAATGCTATCTTGATGCAGTTTTCTAATTAATATTCAACAGAGGTGTGAACAACGCGTACATTTTCCCCGGGCGCGGCAGAAACTTGACGATTAAGCGTGAACTTCCGGTTGGTATACAGAAAAGTGTGTGGTGCTCGCGCTATAAATAAAGTACTCCATCGTCGTATATCAGATCATTAATCTGTACACCGCCCATAGGTCCGTGATAGAAGGCCTCGGAAATAAGCACTAGCCCACATATCAAGGCACAAGAGGCCACGACGAGCCCATAAACAGGCATTATCAGGTGAACGAAAAGCGTTTGAGATTCGTTGCGCTGCTCAATCCAATATGCGACTGTCATAGTAAGAAAACACGTGAAAATGAAATCACTACAAGAAAATTTATTAAAAAATGTTCTCCAGTAGGTATTCTTGCAATTTTGGGATGTGTTCATGGATCTTCCTCCTTTTAATATTATGACCGTATTTTCGTTTTCTTATATAGAATTTATAATAATAGTAAAGAATTTCCCGTCAGTAAACAAGCCTAAGGCTCACTCACTTCCTGCTAAGATAAGCTCTACTATCTGCTGGATAATATTGTGAGAGAGCTTTCAGATTTAAGTTATCAATGATATCATAGCGCAGCCTCCACATCGGGCTATGGGCTACTGCCTTCCTACCTCCTGAGCGGAGTATAGTATTCACGGTGTATAAAGAAAGTTTGATCGCTCTCACTTGATCGCGAAATTGCTTTTCCATCGAGACGTAAATCGGTTTTTATATTTTATCTGGTTTCATTGAAATAAAAAAATGATAAATCTGGATTTTTTTATTATCTCGATAAAATATAAATTGGCTTCGTTTATACTCAAAGAGATAAAAAGAATTAGAGAAGAAGATTATAATGTATATACAAGACATCCTGGGTGTTGTTTACGCAAAACATAAACAAATCCTTAACCCGTAATCCTTTTGATAACTTTCTGAATACATTATCGGTAAAGTTCCGTAGAAATTCGCTGGAAAAGTATCTTTATTCTATCGAAATTTTCCATTTGAAATGTTTCTAAGGTAGAAACAATTAAATGTAAATTAATGTTGTCTATACACCGGAGGCGGATAAAGGAGGAATACAGTTTTCCAGATAATAACAAAGCAATAGTACGTATTCCGCTCAAGCTACTCCGCAAAAAGATATAAACTCCGTTAATTCCGTATCGATAAGCGGGGCGATAATGAAACGGAAAATTGCGTGCGTTCCTTCGACATCACGTTGATACGGGTTAAGAGATAATCCTGGCTGGAGGTTCAGGAAATGGGGTAAGTTCACCCGGCGCGGCGAGCCTACCTCATTATACCCCTAATGGCGGCATTACCTTTTAATTGCAAATCGAAATGTGCCGGCTTGACTGACAATCTGTTTACTAGGCCAGTGCATTAAAACATTACCGGGCACAAATGGATTGTTCAATTAGACGGGAACTTTAATCCCGGGATATGGGTTGGGGATATTGCTAGGATTTAGTGATTGTTTTAGTGCGAGCATCATCGGCTCCATGAGGGCCGGTCTCCCCTATTTTCCGCTGTTTACTTTAATCGCTTTAATGATAATGCCCTCCGCAGCCAGCGGACCCACATTTAATTGTAGATGATGTATAATCGGACAAACTCAATCACAGCTGGCATGGCTGGATGGCGGATGGCGGATGGCGGATGGCGGATGGCGGATGGCGGATGGCGGATGGCGGATGGTTGGTGCAGCCTGCCTGACACTACACTGTACGCCACGTACAGGTGGGGGGTGGGGAGTGGAGAGAGCCTAACTGATGAGGGAGGGTGCCACACTCCGCTCCACTCTCCATTCTCTCTCTCCACACTCCATCCCACTCCACAGGATTGACGTTAATTGCTCTCAATCCTGTCAAATATCAGCTTTTTACGTAATACGTCGAATTGTTTAATTGATTTGCATGTTATGCTTTAACAGGATTTAAACGGCCCCAATAAACACAAAACTTTATTTCGATACTTGCAATGCCGAAATGTCCAAATAAATTCTGAAAAGGCTAGCGGAATATTTTTGCTGCAATATTAAAATTAGAATGAATCAACACGTAAATTACAGATTCCCGATTATTTTTCAAATACACATCTGAGCGCGTTTAATAAAATGAGTTATGGTAACGGTATAATAATTTCCGCAAATCCTTTTTCGGAGTATCGGGCGATAACGAATTAATTTCCTCTAACCTCCTCAATTTGCTCGATCAAATATTGAAAATCCATTCCAAAAAGCGGGCGGCACAAATGCCATCGCCTCGGCCATTTAATATTGGACCGTATTTCAAAAATAGAATAACCCAGAAAACAAGATGGAGGCGGTCTCTTCATTAGCTCGGCGCGCCACCGCGTCCGCCCGTTCCCGCGCCCGCAACGGCCTCGCGGACATGTTTTATTCAGCCACAGCTTCAGGTGTTAGCTCTTCCTGATTGACGACCTCAATAAAGAATAGGCATAGGAAAACTCCAGTACTTGAAGTACCCACTTGGCAGAGACCTGTTCACCGTTGGAAGTTCGATCCGAATTGAAATACGCGGGAAAGCACTTTGACAATTTGACAAATAAATATTGTTGTTTTTCTAGAAGTAATTTTATTTCTATATACTTATCATGAAGAAATATGTATAGGAACTTCGTAAAATAAAATAATAAAAAAAATTCTTGTAGGCACAAGGCACAGGGGTGAAGTCATCTGGTAGGCTGTCTTTCTGGAATGTTTTGCTTCGTTAATTCTATAAGGCGGTCTCGCCTGGCAAAATACATAATTTTCACTCTAATAACAAAACGGAGCGAAGCTAAGGGGCCAGCTCGAGAAGTGTGCGTCCATCTCCCTCACATTCCGTTCGAATTTGCGGCGTTAGAAGGGCTCCGCCCGATGTTCGTAATCTAATATGCGGGCTTTGATATAATTATTATACGAATGGTCGTCGGCCAAGCGAGAACTATAATCGCTGCACTGAACTGAGCAAATGTTAAGGGTGGACGGGGGCGGGGAGGCGGGGCGGGGCGGGTGGGGTCGGACTAAAAAGATATGACCGCTTTCAACATGAAAAGGTTTGAAGGCCTACTCGATTGAAAGTAATGGTTACGCCACTGAAAAACACAATACGGACGTAATTCGGTTGGACATTTGGAGTGCTGATTTATTTTTAAATACAAACATTCCTGTTACGCAGATAATCTGCCCGAGAGCACAATGAAAAATTTGAATAACAAAAATCAAACGGACTGAATATAATGAAAACATTTCGAATTTGCGCTTCTGTCCCACGTATGCAATATCATAAAGGAAATTTACAACTATGCATGGTGAACATTTTACCATGTAAATATCAGTCGGTCGAAACGAGTACGTACCGAACACTGTTATCTCCGTAAAATAAAAGTTTCACAGGCGTTGACCCCACGCAAAAGAAGGATATTAATTCGAATGTCACTCTTTATAGCCCCTGAAAGTAGTATCTTAAGTGAGTTTATTTTTCTCCAAAAATATCCAGATAGCGAGTACCTACCTATATTCAAATGCTGACACTCGAGGTTCGGCCATATTTACACGGGACAAGAAAACGTGTTTTTCTTTAACAAGCGTTTATAGGAAAACTTTCGCATGGTATAAAAAACGTAACAATTCGATTAAGTTTCCTCGGCTAAGGCCCTACTACTGCCATCGGATAAGCGATGGCCGCCATAATGGGCCATGTCTATAGGCCACTCTGTAGTCTGTATGGCGGGAACACGATAGCAGCACGAGCAGGCTACAGGGCGGGATATTGTCTCCGAGGAGATATCTAGTGGATGAAATAATCCACTTTAAAGACAGCAATAATGCCAAGTTACGCTAACGACTGACGACACTTTATGTACCAACCGACTTTATATCAGACTGAGCGTTCATAATAACTAATAACACCACTCTAGACCTTGAAAAAATCTCTCGCGAGTAGCACCGTAGTTTCGTAGTACCTTCTCAGAGCGGAGGGAGGTCTTATCGTCGAATGTGAACTGCCTGTGCTTAGTTGCTGCTACTTTCATACAGCGATCCAACCTTAATATATTGTACACATAAGACAAATATAAATAACAAAGTATTATACTATCTACATGAATAACGATTTACTTTCAAATAATCATAAAAAGTGTTTATTTATACCGCATTTCTTATAAAAGCGGAATATAAAAATGGTAATGTCGCTAAGATTATTTCATTAACAAGATTTAAAAGTTAGATAAGAATAATGCTTCATTTTCAAGAAATGTATCAGCAATGAAAAAAAAAGAAATGTGGAAGTATTTAACTTAATTTCAATTACCATAATAAAAAAAATATACGAATTAGATTTGAACCTTAAGATCCATATAAAAATACTGAAACATTATCAGATTGATACCGATATTGATTTCATTCCACGGCATTACTAATACCGAACTTTGTATTCCTATCGGGAAACGGCAAAACTTTTCAGCGTTATTCGGAATATGTCTAGTTTTATAACTTCAGTTTTTATTTCTTTCGAGATGGTATCTAAACGTAATTAGTTCTATTCTTGCGGGTTAATAAAATATGCGGGGCTAAGGGAAGTATTTAATGATCAAGGCAGCGGAGGTCGCCCCAAATCAAATGTGTAAATACTATCTTGGTTCCTTTCTCTGTGAATGTGGAACAATTCTATTTTTATTTCTGTAGTCTTGGAAAAAAGCTCACATTGGTCTCCTTCAAACTAAGGTAACTAATTATTTCCCTATAATTCCCTGTTAATTCACAGTATGTCCTTTAACCTTCCAGCACTATGCATTAAAGGCACTCTCTCTCTTGGATCCAAATTAAGGCGTACGACATATTTATTTTAAATAAACTCAACACTTTGTTTTGAACGACTAATTGATTTTAATATATTTTCACATGAAGCGGTAACTTGTGCTACAATTTCCCTAGTATGTTTGAATGCTCGACTCTATCTCTCAGGATTCATGGCTGAAATTGATGTATGAAGCACGGGAAATGGAATGTATTTCCTGATACAGAAATAAAACCCTGGTATTGATAAAACATGAGGTTTAATGGTATACTAAATGTTACATTGTCGTTACCGTAAAAGAGTAGAGAGGAGGATTAAAACAACAACGAAATGTATTAAAATATTTACGATGGCTCTTGTGGACGGCATTTCGTCTTCTGCACCAGGGAGGACCGCGCTTGTCCCGATGATTGTCGATTCCTCCATACACCATCCGCGAGATCTGGGACGTCTCACGGCAGCGCCATCCGCCACAGCAAACATCATCCGTAGAATCCAATAAACAATACGAGAAGATGGTACCTTTCGCTCCGTACAAACGTTGTTATTGCCCGGTCATCATTGGCATGTTTTTTTTTAAAATCCAGCGCTCCTGCACGTGCAGTTGGACTTTTGTCACTCCAAGTCACCATCCGTAATTATAGGACCATCCTACCCACTTCGGGTACATGGTGTTGAAACGCTCGTTGGCGAATGTTAATCACAGCACAATTTAAACATTTAACTCCCTTTCCAAAAAACTCCCGGCTCTGTCCGCCGTGTCAAGTCATGTCCCGCGCCATCTTGCCTCCACTCCCACCTCTTCCGTCGGATGTCTCCCATAGAAATTTCCTCAAATCTAGTCGTAGACAATGGAAGTGGTGCCTTTATAAGCGGGGTCAGTATTTACGTTACACTTGGTGATGTGACATTATAATTTAAAAAATAAAACAATAACTTTGTTTACATCACTTTTGTATACGGCCCTGAAGAAGCTACGGTAGTAGTGAAACCCGGTCGGCAAAAGTATAAATAAAAGTGATGTAAAGAAAGTTATTGTTTTATTTTTTAAATTGATTTTAAATTTATTACTATTTGGTTTTGGTTATTCCGAGATTCTTGAGGGTAAAATTTAAAACTTAACCAAAATACCCGATAATATATAGTATAGGATTAAAATTATTTTATTTTAATAAATCGCGTTTAATTTTGACATGGTCTGTATTTTGGATATTTCGAGTTTTTTCTACATGTTGGGAATAGGTTTGAGATTAGACATGAATATTTATAGAGGTGGATGGCAAATATTGACAGGTAACAGTATTTCGGTACACTTCTGAGCACAGATGCATATTTACAAAATCCTGGTTTGCCAGCAAACAGTTAGACCACATCCATAATGTATGTTATTAAATGATTTATAAGTGAATTAAAGAAGTATGTTGTGGTGTCCTTCATTATGATTCTTCTATTAAAAATCTTTAATATTTTTGGTTTATTTAAAATACGTAGGTATATTTTATCCGTGAAATAAGTTAGTGAGATATTGAAGAAATAATGTAAAGTGGTAGAGGTACCTACCCAATAATTTGGGTGATTTGACTGAACTCTTAGTATAAATAAACACGAGCACCTAAGTGTTAGCACGAGTAAAGTCTGAATAACAAAATCTCAAATTGAAAGGATCTGGAATCCTTTAGAGATACAGATAATAAAGGATGCCGTAGGAGAGGCGGGGAGTCTTCTTGCTTCATATTAGGTAGGTACCTACTTTGTGTTGCTGAAAAGTCAGGCTCGGCTCGAGTGGCCGACGACACTTTATAGAAGATAACACCTGATGTAAAATAGAATAAAGTGACACGAAGCATTTAAACGAAGCTTTCGACTCCGAGCCGCGCTAGTTGATAAGCGAGTTGAGACGTGGGGATCGGATTTAAGGAGGGTTTTCACAAAGTGATAAGTCGTCACGCACCGTGCGAATTTTTCTTCCCTTAAGGCGATTTGTCAGTCAGACAAAATGATACTTTTTTTCGCATGGGAGCGTGACAGAGACGATAAGAGATTGAATGGTGAATATGACGTTAGGCACATTGTTGCCAGAGGGAAGATTCATCGGCGCACATTCATCTGGCAACCTTTACTGATGCTGCAGGCCCGGATCATGCAGAGATAAAGGTGATCAGATATATGTCCCGTCACAAATCACGCGCAATTCATCAGAAATACGTCCAGCCGACAAATAATACGTATCACCCAATAAAGGAGCTTTATCACGGTGTTGGTCTGAAATTGGCATTAATTGATTAATGGCGGCATTAAAATGAATTGCACATGCTTCGTTACAAGGCTCGGTAATTGGTTTATTTTCCCCGCATCTGCGTAATTCGCCGTCAAGAGCCGGCGCGGCGCATTACGAACAGACCCGCGAAGGAGTAGTGAGTAGTGTATTACATTAGCTTCCATTCGTCTTGTCAGATTACATTCAGCAGGCGGCTTGTATAATATGTGTATTTCTCATATGTCCACGGAACTATCTTCCTGCGCCCATCAAACTCCTGCAGGATACTTGCTCATTTATTTCAGGCGCGCGCCCGGAAAATAAATCACCGCCGTAATCGCGCATTTTCTCATTTTTCATCATAATAATTGCATTTAAACTGGTAAAATCGCATTTTTATTATATTTTTAAATAAATCACGTTCAAGCTTATGATTTATCCCGACTATTCGCGAAATATGAATCGTGAAAGCCGTAATTTGTGATAAAGTGATAAACCATTTATCATGACGGGAAAAACACTTTTAAATTCGAAAGTAAAATTTATTTAGATACAAAAACACTAACGCACAATACTACCTCGATGAATATGTTTTTTACTGATGCTGAAGTAAAAGGGATTTTCAGGGAAGAATTGATTGGATAAAAATCAGTGAAGGAATACGAATAAGAAGATTTACATTCTCCCTAGAAGTACTCACCCAGTCGACCTGGGCTTACGGATTCCACGATAATACAAGTACACAAAAAGACAAAGAGGAAAAAGCTATGTAAATAATAATTTTAGCTAATGAATTTGTGAATGAGGTGTGCAAAGTTAAAAGGACGGTTGGTCGATTACATTTCACATTAACACAATTAGCCAAGGAATTATTTGTCTCACGCGTCCTTGGCGTTGATAAGGATGTCCGCATAGAAACAGCCGCCTGGAAGATTCCGAGTAAGATGGGGTAATATGAAAATATTCAAGACTTTAAAAGCCAACGTGGAAGTAGAAACACATTTATTAATTCCACTTCAAGAAGAAAATTATATTAAAAGCAAGATTTTTAAATTTCAAATTACATGTAATATTTTAATGTCAGGGTGTAATTACCAACCAAAAACAAGTGGCGTGCTGTTGATTTTTTGTTTACCTTACAAATGACAAAACATTTGTTTTATGTAACAATGTATATTAAAATCTTGTCTTTATAAACGTTTGAAACTTATTCTTTAATGAGGTTGAAGATTGGAACGTTCTTAAATACTAGTATATACTTTCTCGTTAATATATATTAACGAGAAAGCTCAAAAATCATTGTGAAGTTTTTACGTTTTTAAATAAAAAAAATAAGCTGCACGTCACTGCTAAAACTTATTTTCTTTAGTACCATTTTATCTGATTGTGATTTATGTTCGTGAATTATTTTCGATTTTTAGTGAAATATTTCTCTCAACTAGCACACGCAGCCATAATAGCTTTTAAATCATGTCGCTATCACGTCAGCTTTGAATTGTCTGCCTTAAAAAATGTCCAGAAGAAATTCGGTATAATGTATCGAGCCTTAATGAAAAATGTATATTTATGTCATAAAAAGAGCCGCAAACTTTTACGATGACGCGGGGAAAGGAACCGAATCGTTCCACAAATAATGTTAGTACAGGGCTTTATTGTGAAAACCTAAATAAACATGGGCTTTTTATAGACGGGGGGTGATTTGCATAAGAAATGCAGTCTGTAACTTTGAAAATACAAGACACTCTATGTGGAGGGTCCTCCACGACTCGCAGCATGCAAATCCGTTAGTATTTAAGGTTATTACCGCACAGTACAATCATTTTGAATGCAGTTCCGCTCCCCGACAACAACCATAATTTGACCAAATAATGTCTTTACATGGAAAACGCTATAACGTTGCATGATTACTAAAATACACAATCACACGTAGGATACAAATTTGTGTCAATATAAAATGTAACAAATGGATGTTGAAATTGAACGTTTGGATGCCATCATCACACGACGCTTAAACAATATTCCAGTTCGCATGCACAACTTATTGACATCATTTATATTTTGTATGAATTTATTTTACACGTTCATTAAATCGAATATATTGATTTTCATAATATCTACGATCAAAATTAGTTATAGTAGAGTTCAATTTAATTTAGCTTCTCTACCCTGTCGTACAACCATTTCCCATGTTCCTAAGCGAAGTGATACTGCCTTAAAATATTATTTTACTGCGTAAAATTTTCCGCTCTTTAAGACGTCGATTTAAATGCTTCCACGTATTTTTCAATAAGATTATTTATCGATGGGAATTTTTTTTTGAATTAAAAAGTTACATAGACCCTCTGCAAGGATTCCATTAGGCGTAAATCCGATTTCGGATTCCACCTTCATCGGTATTTTTCATTAAAATTGTAACTCGGCCGAAAGTTCCGAATGCTTATTCAGACGTGCCTTATCAATACAGAGGCGGGTTCCGATTTGGGCGGGGCCCATTGTGGATTTACGCACGCAAGAAATCCAGTCGTGTTTCTGACGTGGAGTAGCGAGTAGCGACTTGTAGGGAACTGGTGCAAAAAGGATCCACTGGCCTGTGACCTAATTCGGACCTCTGGCCTCGAAGAAAAACATCCATCTACTGCATTAACTAGCCACTAGCCACTTACTAGCCCGACCAACGGGCGAGACGAGGGTTGCTTGTTACTTATCAATATGCCGTGATTTAGGGGATGTCTATTCGCATCATACTTCAAACTCATATACTAAATGATTCTATTGTGCCTGCCTCGTGTAGATCCATTTATTATTATTTTTTAATTTCTCAAGAAAACAGAATTTAAGTCACTGCCGAAAATTAATCGAAATTTATTGGATTATATATTTAAATTGATGAAAAGTCCATTTTCCTACGGGGAATGAAAATAAACGTCCATCTAAAAGTTGGATGATTTGATAACGGAAACGAACGAAAAGAATTAAGAATAACGAATTCATAACATTTTGACAAGTTTTTTGTACCGGGAGGCATCACACGCAAATAAAAGATAATCTGAAAGGGGCGTTGAAATAATATTTTGTATGCTGAAGTCTTAAACGGAATCGTACGCAGATATTCGGGTCGCTCCTTCGTTCGCCAAAAGTTTTATAAATTTTAACCACTTTTGATATTTCATTAAAACGAAATAAAAAGTTTCAGAAATTTTGAACATGCATCGAATGAAAGCCATTACGTTACTTAACTAAATGGGTTTCATTACGGGCTTTATCTGGTAATCCGAGGAAATTTTAAATAATTTAGTACCCACTTGATAAAAGTTTCCACCATACGAAGCGGATTTTTTGATAGAGTAATTTAGGGAGATCGATAAGCCTCAAACCGAAATTCGAAACTGCCAGAGTTGTCAAAAGTTTTGGCATATTATGAGAAGAGTATCAATTACTACAGCGTCAAGCGTCAAGCGTTCACGGAGCCCAGTTCGCTGTCTGCCGCTTGCCGCCTTCCGCCTGCCCCTGCCTTTCGTACTACCTCCAATCTTGACAGCAGTTTACGGAAGACTAAATTATATTTAGATGATTTATTTTGGAATACGCCAACCATAACGAAAGGCGTTGTGAAAACTATTCCGAAAGTTTGCTCGGACTAAATAGTTATTTTTATCTGCCAGTTTCAATGAAATATCTTATTGAACCTTATATGTGTACGAAAAATTATAATTATTATTAACTTACGAAATATTGGACAGTCTAGTATTAAATAAGTGGTAGTCCTTTAATCTCAACAATATAGCACCGTAATGTTCTCCTATATGTAGGTGAGGTGTAATCAACAGATATTTCGGCATCACTGAAATAAATTCCCATTAGCGGCAATAGCGCCGAAAGTAGAAGTAAACGGGACGACTGAAGTAATTGTAAAAATGAACAAAGGCACTTAATGAGAATGCACGATATGAGAGAAGTTTCCCTGTAAATAACTCCTCTCGCAATCCCAATTAATATCACAAAGGAGGAGGCATAAACTGCGATGCTGTGATACGCACAGAGTCGGTATAATAAAAATATATGGACATGGGATATGCGGAAGCTGTTATATTTAATGTGTTATTAAGGGAAGCGAGATATTTAAAAGACGCCAAACAGTCGCTCTCCACTTATGATTGCCCCCAGAAAGGTTTATTTATGGCGCCCGGAACGAAAACAATCCTGGAAGTAGGAAAAAATTGGATATAGCAGTGGGCGGGGGCGGGAAAGAAGGGAATTAATTTGCTAATTGCGTTTTTTACAACCGGTGTGGAAATGTTTTTCATGTCCAAACTTGTAAGCCGGCCCCACGCCTCATCTTTAGTCCGCCATAAATATTTTAAGACCCGCTTTTCTTTTTCGTGAATAATTCCGCTCACTTGTCGTCAAGAGATTTATTTTCTCCGTAGGTAACTAAACAACAACATTTCTCAGACGCGACTTGTATTTATGTAGCTTATTTCATTATTCACGTTTTAATTGAAATATATTCAGAATTCAGAACCCTCGTTTTCAAAATAAATTGTTTCATCTTGTTTCAAACTGAATGTCAATATAAACACTTTCTTTTATTTAGTTGGTTTGTGAAGCGACAACAAAACACGGAAGAGAAACGGGTGACTCGAAGACGGAAAAACATGCTTATTTCTTCTCGACAGATACGTACGTATGTATGTTAACGCGCATCATTTGGCGAAGAGAAAGATTAGCCGGTTATCGGTGATGTTTGTTTGTAGAGGGCGGGCAGGGCAGGGGAGCAGAAGGCAGAAGACAGGAGTAATAGTGAGTAGTGAGAAGCGAGTAGCTAGTAGCGAGTAGCGAGCAGCGAGGTGTGCCCGGGGCGACTCGCTGGCGCGGCGCCCGCCCGACTGCTGTAGCCGCCGACCTATCAACATTCGCAGCCGTGGAACTTTACACATGCTTCCACGCGTAACTTGATTTGAGCCGGTGTTTTCTCCGGATAAATGGCTGGAAGGGAATAAATGTTATCACCGATAATATTGTTATCGTGACGATAGTTTTCCGGGAGTTTTCGAGGTAAAAAAAATTACTTGGCGCGTAGAGCCAACGTTGCGTCGCGTCGCCCTGAGAAACAAAATGCAGATGGCTACCAAGTTTTATCTTATTCGTTTTCAAGTTCAAACTTTATTACAAATATCCAAGTTCTCCACAAATATTTTTCCTTTATCACATAAGATTAGTTCAATAAGATTTGCTTAATTTATATCGGGAAGATCTAGTTAATACTTTGGATAAATAACTTTTTGTAATAAAAATCAAAGAAGAGCAATCTAAGATAAATTAAAGAACACGTTCAATTTATTCCAGTAAAATATTATTCTTCCTAAAAGAAAGAGAAAATTAATTCTGACTATTAATCTGGGATTCCATTTCCCGAATTGCTTTACAGAAAAACAATTTGTCGAAAGCTTGGGATGTTTTGCCTCTAATATTCACTATTTGTTTATATTGTTTTATTGCAGGAAGCTTCCTCCCAAACGCCCCCCTGCGATGAATGTCAGGGAGGTGATTCACAAGTATTCTGTGTTATCTATCGACAGAGCAGAACACTGAGCAAGGCAGAGCAGTGAGCGGTCGCGGGTATTGGGTGGCCTAGAGGGATTTTATGCAAGACACGTGTCGTCAATTGGTATGTTTTTTAGATGTAATTTTATTCTTTAAAATTGTGTTCCATTTACAAAAATAAAAATAAAACATGCCAACACTTTTCTAATGGGGCGTAATTTATGCAGTTCGAGTTTATTTTCAATAAAACAAATTAAACGAAATTTTGAAAGAGTTATATAGAATCTGTATAGGTTAGTTGCCAATATTAAAAAAAATCCATTTTGATCAGAGTACGACTAGCCAGCTAGCAGCTACGACAGGTACATAGGTAGAAAGAGAAACAATAAGTAAACTGGCTACAAGCAACATGAACCGGAGCTGGCACGTGATCTCGCGAGCCACGTTTCAAACATTCAACATTATGATTGCTTAAGCGAGGGTTTGATTAGACCATTAAATTTAAGCGTCCATAAAGTGTTGCAAGATATAGCATTATGGCTCAAAACGCGTTGTCTGACTTTGATATCTTCCCCCTTTTCCCGAAACTTCGGCGGTGGAATCCGAGAAGCACTCGAGACCCCCCGTCGATATTCCTGTCGATGAATGCACTGCGAGCCTGCACAGCACAGCACAGCACACAGCGAGCACAGAGCAGAGCCGTATCTGTGATTTACGATCTGCGTTAAGTTGCCGTTTATGTTGTTTCATACTCCTGCACTGCCGGCGCGAGTCTTGGAGCGCCGGGCGATTAGGTTGGAGGATTATTTCGATAACACTAATTGCAAACTGACTGGAGAACTACCTTATCTATAAGCAATGATTCTGATTCACGATTTCAGTTAATTAAAACACACAGAGCGCTTAATGCAACAATTTGCCGTGAAGTTTTCAGTGTTACGAAGGTAACATTAATTATTAAACCCTTTAATGCGACTAAAATCATAATGTTTCGTGAGAATTATATATATTGTATATACAACATGAAGTCTGATTCGGTAAAAGCAATTTTTTTAAATTGATTTTTCAATAATCATTAATGAAATTAATTGTTCGTGGAAAGACAACTTGATTCCATTTTGTTTAACAAGCTTTAGGGATGTTTTTCAGTCGATTTTTATTAGAACTATTAGTTAGTTGCAATAAGAAGTAAAATAAGAATTTCTTTGGTGAAAACGGCCGCAATATACCGGTTTAAGTATCGGGCAGTAAAAGCTGGATGTGAATCGCTACCAGTAAAGTTAGTTGCCTCTGGATAAGGGAAGGTCAACGGATACGGCACCGAGTCTTAGCTACAACCGTTATTTATCTTACGCGCTATCTCCCCGGACCCTAACGGTGCACTTATCTGCCTGAGGTATAAATTATACAACGTATTTCTGCCAATATTCGGCCGGTAGGCCCCTACTGCCTACCTAGAATCCATGTACTTATACACCATTCCCATTCTTGCACCCTCCTTCTAACTTATTGATTTAATTTATTCCGCTAAGTTTGCTAATAAAATAAGTTGTGTTTCTGCAAACTGGTTGTTATAAACGTTTCATTTACGGCTTATTTTGTATGGCACTTAAAACAGGTGCATAAAAATGATGAATTTCGAACAAACAAAATATGGAAGAGGGTGGAATCATAATGAACTAAGTTATAAGGCGATGGCAAGGGTAAGCATCTTTGATGTAAGGAAACCATAAATTAAAGTACGGCGGGATGAACCGAAAGTAAAAATGTTTAACACATTAAAGGAGAATCGTTTTTCGTCTAAGCTTAAACCCGGCGATTAACCCACCTAGCTCTCGAGAAGTATAAACGACGTTAATAATTTCAGGCCTTAAGTGCGTAACTTGGAGGCAAGTTTATATATTAAAAAGAGCTTTAGTAAAACAATTACCGAGTCCCGTTTTATTGCGGCTCGAAGTTACAATTTAACAGCGGCTAATAATTAGCGGTATTGTCAATAATAATTAATGAGGGGAATGTGCCTCGCATTTTAATCGTAGGCGGGAAATTTATGGGCGGGAAAGGGACTTTATTACCGGCAACACCTGGGCGGCATATGGAACGGAATGCCTATTCAATATTATTCCTATTCCCGTGAAATAAGGAGGGTAAAATGGCAATTCCCGGGAATTATTTCACCAGTGAAATTCCAAAGAAAACACTCCGCAGCTAGCATCATAAGGATCAGGCCAGGAAGATATTATATATTTTCTGTCGAGTATAATGCTCGCGTCGAACAATGCCTACTTTTCGCTTTCACACTTACAGAACGAACTTTATTGACTGAATAACTAAATAAAACTGATTGATTTCATGATACCTACCTGAATAACCTAGGAAATTATTTAATCAACCAGTTGATTTATGTAAAATTAGAGCAATTATATTTTAGTTTTTTGAATTCTGCATCACTAGCAGCAAACGTAACGAACTCGTTTATGTAGGAAGAGTTCAGCTATAAAATGCAAACATTACTCTACCAGACATGCATGTAAAACAATTAATCATTGAATCGGTTGGATTTGTGGTCAAGCCGCACTAAGCCGATGCAGTGTTCGTATTAAACTAATACTCCTTCCATCGCATTCTAATGCATTTATTTACCGTATAATACTCTAAATTTATGTATGCCTTTGTGCGTACTTCCTTCTTCACTGATATTGAAATTTGCGCTTGTGAAGTCAAAAAGCTGGTTAGTTATGATTTTAAACCATAATTGAAAATCGCTCTGAAAAAGTGTAATAAATGTTTGCCAGAAACGAAAGCGTGAAATTCAGGTAGCTGACTGGGTCTTGATCGACTTTGCGAATTATTCTAGGAATAAAAATACATGTTTTTGATGAAAGGCTTTATTTATATATTGACCATGACGATAAGGCAGCATCGGCATAATATGTAGCTCCCAAATGAAATGAAATGATTTACTTAAAATTTGTTGATTAAGATACGTAAATACATAAATAAGGATTTATAAAAAGAGCAGCGAATAAAGACTGATGCATTTGAAACACTGTTCTAAAGGACGTAAGGAGATCCTCTTTTAAAGTTTATATAATTGGGCAGACGTAATATTCCGGTAAAATTGCAACCGTTACGTCAACTCGTTTCTGCGTAACACCGTGTAGCCATTGTACCTATTCCTGGATATCTGCCATCTAGGTTTGCTTATCTTTGGTTGGCCAGGCAAATATGGCGATTTGTCCGGCGGAGTTGTTAGCGTTATGTGGCCCTCATTAGCTCGGCGGCGGCGGTGAGCGAACCATTAATCCGGTGTTTGGACGCTTGTTACCGTCGGACGGTGGACGTCGGCGTCGGCCGTCACTGCCCATCGGACATCACCGGACTTCGGATATTGGACAACACTTTTTCACAGACTAGCTTTGAACATTAGATTTTATACGTGTTATTAAGTGGAATTCTTCATTCGTGCTCAGAGGATAATCAGAAATCATGCCGAGTAATAGAAGAGTGAAAGAATTACGGAAGTTATGAAGATAGTACCCTTAAAATATCACGTTCTTTGAAAGATTTATGGAAAGTAATTTCCTTTTTCAATAATTTGCAATTTATGTGCTTTCAACGTTCATTTAATTTCGTAATTCAAATTGACAATGCCAATTTAAAATTGTTCAACTGGACGTTTAAAAGGGATTAAAAAAGGCTCTTAAAATACTAAATTTCTATTACAATGAAATCCATTAGATCATGAATGCCGTTCATTAACGAAGGATATTTTTTTAAGTTTCCAAGCATTTTTTCCAAAACGGATGTTGCTCGGATTGGGCGTTTTCAGCGAATTCGCTCGCACCTCCATCACGGTTCAATTCCACAGTGATTCGGGTTTCCTTTCCATCAAACAAAAGTGTTAATGTGATGAAGCGGAGGTCGGCAAATAAAAGTTTTCTCGCGGGGGCGAGAGTTCCACGATTTGCGGAATGGCAAAAAAGAGCGACCCGCTCTATTAATTAGGTTAGAGCCTCCGGGAGCGGACGGAGCAAGGGCGGGGAGCGGGTGAGGACGCGGCACGGGACTCGATAAGGACTCTGCTAATTCCCCGTGTTTGCCGGTAAAAGCACATACATCAACATGGCCTCGACGGCACCCAATTTGTTTATTTTCTCCCCGCAACTTGTTTTGTCTTCCCATCCAGAGGAGCTCGAACGGTGCGGTGGGGCGGTGGAGTCGTGGAGGGAGGAGGCGATGGGAATTAAGACAGCGTCGGTGTTGACCAATTACGTAGCTCCGATAATGAAAATACAAGGGAAACGGAAAAGACTAGTCGAGAGGTGATAAAGGAATAAAACTCCAGGAAGAAAGGACGCGCTGTCAAAATATTAACCGAGGCGGTCGAAAAATTGGCTCGGGGGCTCACTCCCCGGTTATTCTTTTAATCATGAAATTGGAATAATTATTGAAAGAAGCTCACAGTTGAATGGAATAATTTATGCCACTGCTAAAATAAATTTACATTTGATTAAGAACATTTCAGAATTTCTTTCGTTTATTGGGTTACAATTTTCGATTTTAAACACCATTATAACATTGATTGTATATTAAAGGAATAAAAATGTAAAATCATTTATCGTTTCACCGAGAAGACTGTGTATTCAAAAAGTGGAAGATGGCAATTTAAAAAAAATATATTTAAAGCAGATTTTTTATCTGTTCTCAGGCTAAACCGTCTGATTATAGACTTACTTATTTTCGAGAGTGAGTCCACTGAAATGGCTATAACTGGAAATAAAGGCAGAGAGCGAGGTGAGGCTGGTGGAAAGACGTAGGTCTCAGGTCTCAGGTATCAGGTCTCTAGCCGGCTGGCGGGTCGCCTGACACACAGAGATCCGATTATGTCACCAAATTGGATCACCTGCAATGCCATGGACCATGTAAGAGAAGAGCAGGAGGTAAGGAGGGGTTCGTCGTAGAGACGGAGGTATCTTTTACGTTTGTTTCACCCACTTACAGGCGCACACGCGGCGTGAGGGGAAAAGGTCGTGATTTAAATTGGTCCGTTCAATGGAGCTTGAGGAAAATAAATTGAAGTCAACAATTCCATTTTGCCAGAATCGAATTTTGCTCGACGGTTTTCTCTGGCTCGGGCGATCTTTTTGGCCGATGTTGCTTAAACGAGATTATCAAAATAAACAATAACTTGAAAGTAAATGGACTGAGCGATTTCCAGAATTCATTGACTGTATAGATTCCTAGCATTCATTGATTGTATAGATTCATATCTAATAAAAACATTTGTCTCTAGGTACAAAATTCAATTCAGTTCTAGTAAAATTAGGTAATTTTCATTTCAATGAAGTGGGTATTCAATATTTGCTACATAATTTAAAAAAAAATACAAAGTAAATTCAATTTTCTTTTTTAACTTATTGAAGACCTCATCGAAATATTTAACTTATTGAAGCTTATATAAACCTCATCGAAATATTTAACTTATTGAAGCTTATATAAACCTCATCGAAATATTTAACTTATTGAAGCTTATATAAACCTCATCGAAATATTTAACTTATTGAAGCTTATATAAACCTCATAGAAATATTTAACTTATTGAAGCTTATATAAACCTCATAGAAATATTTAACTTATTGAAGCTTATATAAACCTCATGGAAATATTGAACTTATTGAAGCTTATATAAACCTCATAGAAATATTTATCTTATTGAAGTTTATATAAACCTCATAGAAATATTTAACTTATTGAAGCTTATATAAACCTCATAGAAATATTTAATCATCGAGGAAGATAATATTAACAAATGTTAAATGAAACACGAAACCGAAAAAGAACAGAAAATAAAAAGAAAGGTCAGTCCCATCTGGGAATCGAGCCCAGGACCTTTTTATTACCGGTAGAACCGCTCTACCGACTGACCTAATGAGATCAGTTCACTTTACGCTATCTTCATCGATATCATACCTATATTTCAAGACTTGTCAATATTTTATTATCTGAGGTTTTGTCAGGTTTCGTGTTTCATTTACGATTTGTTTACATTATCTTCTTCAATGATTAAATATTAGAAAGTAAATTATTAAAGTAAATTAATATTATTTGTAATCCTTAAATTAAAAATAGCAACTATTTGATCAAAATCCACAAAGTTCAGAGGTTCACTTACTTTGTCCTCTGATTTTCATAGTTCAAAGAATCTTTCTAAATATTAACGTTCTAATTTTCATTCAATATAATTTCATTGCCGGCAACCGGGGCATTTATTAACACGAAATAATTTGATAAACAGATTTATACCCAGTGGCGTACAGTCCATACATGCTGAAAAGCTATGCTTACCTTATGAAAAAAGAAACAAATCAATTTTTTCATGAAGTTGACAAGCAACGCGAACGCTCATTTATTTAGTTGGCCTCAACAATCAGCGGAAGATGATAATAAATTGACCATTTTTGAATACGAAATGCAAAATTCTTACCCAAGCTTGAAAAAGTTACACAGAGCCTACCTATGATCGTAGAGCAATGCACGCTACTGTATATACCTTACCCACCTCACTAGACGATGTCTGTTCTGAGACGGGTAGCAATATAATATAATACCCGCGAACTTCTAACTTAAACAGCTGCCGTTTTTCTCACAAGAAAAAGTTGGGAAATTTCCTACTGATCCGACATCCAACCGGAGGCAGAGGGGTGAGATCGTAAATGAATGGAAAAAATAAGAGAAATGCGAATACAGCCCCGTAGGGTTGGTTCCGTCGCATCGTGCGATCACCGGAGACACTTCGGCCCGCCATACGACATGCGCCATACGGGCAGTTCATTCCCCAAAACAATTGGAAGGTTTATCGCCTTCGGCAGGATAATTGAACCATCTGAAAATAGATGGGTCACAAAAAAACCACGCAGGTACTCCCTCCACCCTCCTTGATCACCCACCCACTCTCCCACCGGGGAGGCCGGACAGAAACTATCGTCACGTATTACGTTTGTTAATCTAACCCTTAAAGATTAAAGAGAAATACACTTGCAACTCGCCTTTATTGTAATTGCGTTATTTTTGGGCTCAGAATTGAAAACTAAATCTGACTAATAAATACCTATCTTTACTACCTACCTTCGTCTAGAGAATATTTATCTCTTAGTAGATTTTAGCGTAAATCAACAAAACAAAAAATCGAAAATAAGCTTATTGCCTAAAAAAATACCTTCCTTTAAAATTATTTTTTGAAAGCTAAAATGGTAGTTCTATGCTAAAAATAGTTGCGTTAACCTAGAAATTCCTCGTAGAAAAAGCTGTGAATTTTTTATAAAGCCAAAGCTTAGATTACTCTTTGAGAGGTTTTGTGGAACACCTAAACAGATACTCTGCTTTAATAATTCGCCGTTATATCTACTTCAAATGAAAATAAAACAGATTGTAATAGATTATATGTAGTTGTAATACAGAAGGTGAACCAGAAGATTATCATTTCGCATTAAAAAAATGGCCAAATCATAATTAAATATGTTTAATTGCAGAAGGCAGCCGACCGCTTTGTTTGTCATATATCTACGGAATGTCCAAATAAATGCTGGTAAACTGAAGCAATACGCAATCTCCTCGTGATAACTAAACCTTCACTGCTTGGCTCAAATGAGTCTCATGTTCTTGAGCTCTTGATCTCGCATTTTCGGAACGGTATAGGAAAAATGTATCGCTGAAGCGGTGTAATGGTGTAGCCTTTAATTAAGCTAATGATTTATAACGAACGAGGGATAAATCCCAATTAAACCAGAGAACGTTCTTCGTTACGCGGCAACATTCGTTAATCGAAAGTTTTTTTTTTTTTTTTAAATGTCGTTATGCCGCACATGAGTTCCACTATCCAAAGCCGGTGGAAATATGGCATTTTTAAAGGCTGAAGGAACTGCGGTTGGAGAAGAGGAAGTTTGGGTAGTATAGGTTTGTTCACATCGTAAAGATATCTAAATTAATTTCAAGCGATGTTTCGATTCTAAATGGTGGAATTTCACCAAGGTGATATGTAAATGTCGACTGAATATCTTTCTCCGAAACGAGATGCGAATACCGCATAATTAAATTCATATATTTTGTCAGACAGGAATAAACGAAATATACCTGTTTTCAAATTTGTATTCGAAAAACTTATTAAGCCTCACTATAATTATTTTTAATAACAAATCTCAAATGAAATATGAAACAGAAAAGACACAGAAAAAAAAAAAGATAATGGTCGATTCTGGAATATGAACCTAGGACCTCTCGGTCTATCCTGGACCAGCGCTCTATCGAGTCCCAGATGCGAACGTTACCTTTTTTATTATCTGTTTCATATTTCATTTGAGATTTGTTAATATTATCTTCGATGATTAAACAAGAAATATAGTCTTATTTAACTCCTTGGTAAACGGTCAAAACTCTCCTCACTCTTCAACTGTGGGTCGACGTATACGCAAAAAAAAATGGCGAATCAACCAAAAGATTTTCGAAGAAATGTTTTTACAAAATAAATTACACATATTTGGTTCGAGAAGTTACGGTGTAAAAACAACCCAAACAACATGCGGAGTGAAACACAAAAAAATGATTGATTTAATATGTCAAACCATCGAACAATACCGCGATAAGAATGACAAATGGAAAGTTTTTCCACCTTCGTCCTACTCCTAGTAGGAGCCGATGGCAGGTTAACGTTCAACCCACGCGGAGAATCTGATTAAGTTTTCCCGGCCTTCCCAGGGGTGGATCCAGGCGAGATGGTTTATTTGTTTGAGAAAGGATCAAGATAAGATAGCAAATATTTCAAAGTTTCCAACAATTAAATTAAAATTCCTTCTCGCGAGACTTTGGAAAAGAAGTTGAGCGTATTGATCGCCGCTATTTGAATAAATTTGAATCCGGCCAGAATAAATGTTACTAAATTGGGAAACGATTTTTTTTTTATCGCGACCGTGATAGATTTTATTTAATTTGCTTTATTAAATTGTGTAGAATGGGATAATGTCTTTCAACAAGTTTCGGGAAATTACAAGCCAGAAAAAGATAAATTAAAAAAAGTTAAAAAAATAGATGCAAAAGAAAAAGGACACCATTCGTCCAGTATAATTTTGATGGCACAAGCATGTCTGTATATTGTGTAATTATGATTATAAATATTATGTCATATTTTTAGATGGCAAATAAAATGAAAATATCTGTGAGAGTAAATGGTAACAGCGTTAAATTTTCATTCTGTTTTCTTTTTTTTTCCCGTGAAATAACTGAAAACCTTACATCAAACATTAAAAATTTGCGATTTCAAGGAAATGTGAAACACTTTTTAAATATTCAAATAAAGTTAAAGGCTTTGTCTCTAAAGTTGCCAGGATAAAAATAATAAACAACGAGACAGAAATAATTGTTTATTTGTGACTGAGCAAAAGAGAGGAGCTCGGCTTATTTAAAACGTGTCCTATATTTACATTAAACAAATTGTCTCCATAATCTGAATTATGCTTATTTTTTCATTTCTTGTAAGGCTTATACAACCTAGGTTATTAAAAACATTTATAAGAATTGAAAGGAAAAAACACATTAATGATACGTTTAAAAAATGAAGAAAAAGTTATTACATGTACTTGAGTGGGGTAATGTTCGTTGATCAGTGTTTGTAAAATTTTTGGTACCAGCCTGAATGATTTTTGTAAGGATTTACGAAAGTAGAACTCGAAGATTATCATTTACAATGTCTAAAATCATGGACTCTACTAATACTACGTCCAGGGTTTTACTTGAATGTTCTCTCAAATGTATATTTTTGTCCTCTTTTTGTCATTGCTTTATTCCTGTATTATGTATGTGCTGTTATTTTTATGTAGCTCTGTTTATTTCATTTTGTGTAATGTATTTTGTATAATTGGACATTGGCCAGTAAATAGAAAAAATAAATAAAAAATCAGAATGGAATAGAAGAGTATATATGAGGCCATGTGCAAATTTGAATGAAGCAAGTGTAAGTTGAGTGCGTACTAAGAAGTAGGAATATGGCGTGATGACTCGTTTGCTAGTTATTATGAAATGATGAATCCACTGAAAAGGTTAATGGTCAGGAATTGAGTGACTATAATTAATTTTTAATTAAGCAAATATGAATGGGGTAAAATACCTTAGAAAAGTCTAGGAATAATGAATATTTCCGTGCAATGTTTTCGATCAGTTTTAATTAATATTGCGAGTGATTTGTCTTGAGGAACTAGCCGCTGAGGCTTCCCCCTTCTCCCCGGAACCGACAGATACTAAACTATATTGCTGGCCAGAGTGATTGATGTGCTTTGACCTGTAAGCTTTGAATAATGACCAACGATGAGTTATATGATTTTCAGTCAATAATGCTTCCCGCTTGTAAACCTTCGATGATGATTTCCTTTTCGATTAATTTTTGTAAAAAAAACCTACAGTTCGTTTTCATAGATATATTTTTTTAAATACAAAATATTATTTGTACGTAATATATTGGATATGCAGGTACTTAAAATAATAAGATTTGAAAAAAAAAGAAAAAAAGTGTGACATTTTTCTATGCTCTTCCTTTTTTTATGACTTACCAAACATCATGGCGTAGCTTCCGATGTGTGGTTTCAATCTATTATTTTATGGCTGTTTCTACCCGAAAACCCGAAGTGTTGCTTTCTTCGTAGGTAGCTGCTACAGTATTATAGTGAGACGTGAAGTATCATCTCGGTGTAAACATTTATTCGTTTAGCTGACACAAGTCACGCTTATCGGAGAAGAATGAAGATGGATGGTAAGAAGAACGAGGAGGAGATAGTTTGTTATTGAAAATAATCTGGACACAACAAATAGCAGTTATTGGTTAAACCATTAAGATCAGTATCGTGTTTAGATATTCTATCATCCGTATATTGTACCGAAAGTACTTTATTAAATGTGTGAAAATAAAAACACGAGATTAGATAGCTTCCCTTTCCGAGATTTATGTTATGAACTCGCTGGTTATCTTCAAAAGCGGACTGTTTTTATTTTCGCAACAGAAATAATGTTCCCGAAAGCTCGGATTTGAAATATAACGAAAAACTTCCGGATCCGAATTATGTTTCAAAATGTCAGTTAAAAGGAATGAAGGATTAGTTCTGCAATCTTGATTCGACAATCATATTTTCTTGTTTATAAAATATGATACGCCGTTTCAAGAAACTTTCCGTTGCTGAAGGCTTTTATTTTTACATTCGTGTTTATGATCCTTGGGAATATTCACGAAAATATTCATACTCTGTTTTACCTTCCCCGGAATAAAATAATGTTAGATATTTTTATTGCCAGGTTTATCCTGGATAAAAACAAGATAAACACACGATCGGATAAGGGTGGGAGATTTGATTTTACTAACAATAAAGGCAGTTTGAACCGGAATAAAGTACTAATTTCTATGGCGTGCTGGCTCGGGAAAAGCTGTACGGCGTAAATTGAACTCACCGGAAGGAGTTTGGCGGCTATTAATGACACCTGTCTGGTGCGAAGAAATGAATATCAAAGAAGGGGGTTGACAAAGAGGAACAAGAATAAAACAGTCACTTCCATAAAACACCGACCAAGTTGAATGTCAACGTTTGATAAGTTCTTCCAGTAAATCACCTCCACCGAGTGTTTTCACCTCTTTGAGTGTATTGAAAGTGATCGACCGTGTTAAAAGTAAATTTTAAGTAATGTTACGCTGAACAGTGAAAAACTTGATTCCTATTATTTGGCGTTTCCCTGACAGTGGGTAGATAGTACAAATGAAATCAAATTAACATTCTGAATACGACTCGGCGAACGGTACTGCCCGAGTAATCTCAACTTGAACTGGGGATTAAGAGTGAAAACAACTTCTCCCCTTACTTATTGGGTCACTTAATCCTTCCGTATATGCGTTACAGGAAAACCCTTCTTTAACCTTCAAGGACATTAAAACTTAAAGGTCGCACTTATCACTGCTCCGATTTCGGATTAAAAACCACAAATTGCTTCTCCTAAACTTTTAGAAACGAATATCATGTTGAACTTCCACGCACTTCTTAAGTCGACTCAGAAATATTGCAGTACTTACGAGCGCAAAACGGATGACATATTTTCTAATGAGGCTTTTGAAATGTATCACTCGAAAAACTTTATATCAGAATGTAAAATTATATTCGTATCCTTAAAGCCCTTTGAAAAGTTTCGTGCTATGTGAAGTTACTAAGGTAAATATTTCATAAAGTAAAATAAAACGGTTCATTCATCAGCGTCAACTAATGAATTAATAAAACATCTTCGGGAATTAAATGGAAAACAAAATGGATGAGATTTATTTACCCCGAGTTTCCGACATTCACGTGAAATGTTCGGCATTGACAACTCGAGCCTAACTTTTTTCATGGTAGCTAATATCAAACTGGAAAACATTGGGGAAAATCACTTAAGCCGAGGGTAATTGATTACTTAACTTGATTATAAACGGCGTCCCATGAGGGGCGATCGTCTCCTCTTTCCGCCCCCCACCGCTCCTACCGCCCCCGGCGATACGGGTCGAGGGACGGGGGATGGGGCGGGATGGCTGACCGCTGATAAATCCTACATTTCCTCTAAATATTCTTGATCGCCAACCAAATCCTCAATAGAACGACTATTTGCAAACTAGCCAATCTGGATACATTTAAATTAACATACTCGTAATGTTAAAGCATTACATGAACAGTATTAAAGTTTTTGCGGTTTTGGAATCAGTGAGTTTATTATGAATACATTGACGTTAAAATTTGTAAAAAATCAACGATACATCATCTTAATAATAATTCATTTATTTACTTGGATAAACCCTAACTTGCTCTGCGGGGTTCAATCAGTACCCCTACGCAGGTACAAAGCAAAAAAAATAATGTGAATTCTAAAATATGATTCATACGAATGCCTTTGAAAAACTATTTACCATTGCATACTTAGTTACATTAAATAAAATTCTAAAGAACTGATAAACCAGTTGAAAGTAAATATCAAGCAGGACCACGAATAACTTAAGACTGGTTTTCGGGTGAAAAAATTGAATCCCCGGAAAGCAAGTAAGGTATTTTTATTGAGTTACTTTCGTTCGGTGGTTTGTTTCATCAGGCGGGATCAGTTTAATCCCCATTGTTTGCGTCCTTGTCTTGTCTTGTGCAAGATTTAATGTCCCGTACTTGGATGTATAATCTCGCCTGAGATCTGCGCCGGAGCCGTCAATGCCGGGCAGTGGGATTAGTCTTATCGAGCCCGATCGGGTAATGTGGCCTGTTATTCGTTCTGGACCGCCGTCACGGTCAAACTTGCGAGAGGAAGCTTTACTTTGTGACGTACAGTATTAAGAAATAATGTCCCTACAACTGTAATGCTTTAATTGCGGGACCGACTAGGTTTATGAATGGTTAAATTACTAGTGGGTCATTACTACCCGGCTTCGACTATGATTGAAAATAAAGTAAAAGATTGGAGCAAAATATTAGTAAGTTTTACCGGGCGGCATCCTGGAATGCGACTATTAATAGCTAAGTTCTCATAAGGGGGAGAACCCAGAATAAGGAAGAATAATGGAGAAGCGTTTTATCTATTTCATACGGACGAATATTTATTTCAAAGCCCCACATCTCATGGTGTAATGTAATGTTGCAAGCTAAAATACTTGAGCTAATCTCCTCATTCCAGACAGAAAAAGCAGTGTGAATTTCACGATGTCAGAGCTTACAGCTGGCGAGGTATTGTGAGCCATGTACACATACTTTTATTATTAAGATTTAAAATCGTTTCTTTTTGTTAATAAAAATCGTTCAAATGAAACAACGAAAAATGCCAGGACACAAAAAAATGATGAATGACAAAGCAAATGCTGAAAGAGCATAATTGAACAGTAATTAACGTCAAAACAGATTTCCATGAAGACGGGTTGGTCTCCGCTGAAAGGTTTATTGAAATGGGGGCTTAATACGCGGCCAGAGGCGCGTCCAGTCACGCGATTCCTTCTGTCACTCCGTCCGCCCGCCATGCCACCTGCGCACCGCCACCGGCACTGGCACTGGCACTGGCACGGGCACACGGACTCGATGACCACGGCGAGAAATCACACCTAGACGCAATGAACATATTCTAATCATTAGTAATTTGAACGTACTCGATTGAACGACATAATTAATTTTCCTGGATCGTGTCACCTTGAAGGAGTAACCATAAGCTACTTATACCGGGGTGGGAAAGTGGTGGATAACCTCAACTGTATCGTGTCTCGATGAAATCTTTGTAAATCGTCTCTAAATTAAAGTAAATTCATAAATAAAAATTAAAACATTTTTTCTAATGCAATATTTCAGGGAAGATTATTTGAAGAAGTCGACAGGAAATTGCGGCACTTTAAAGTTTTGAAAAGTGTGTGACCGATGAATGAAGATGTAATGGTTTGAGGCCTATACGGTTAAGATTGGCTTAATGCAACCTCCGATAGGAGAAGGTTCCAGGATGAAAGTAGTTACGATGTAATAAATAAATTGTAATCATTCATTAAAGGGACTGAATTCTCTTTTTAGTCTAAGTTCTATTTAATGTGAATTTTATTTTCTTTTCCATTCGACTTCCCTGTATAAAGTATTGTCTTTGATTTCGTGTCACGCGATGGCCGGTGATTTAATTTTTCATTTGGACGTAACATTACGGTCAATATATAGCTGACAAATGAAAATAACTCTTTTCAACGTTCATTATTATAAATGATTTATGGATTGTCCAATTAAGAAAAAAAAAGGAATTACGATGTATGTATGTAGGCGCCTTTATTATTATTATTTTATTTTATTTTTAAATTTTTACTTCCATGTAAATTTCTAACAAAATATTCTTTCTAATAAATTTTATGTGAAGTACTTCAGGAAAAAGAACAAGATGTTTTGGAATAAAGAGCACCCGACTTGAAGGGGAGCACACCGTTGCCATACGGAGTTAAATCACGCCGTTGCATTCTCAGAAAAGTTTAAAAGTTGGAACGACCCGACATGAAAATTATAGAAAAACTTTAAATCGGGATTTCACGAAAAATGAGGGCTGGAAGCGGTTTTTCAGTGATACGATATTCTTGAAATGGGTACGATTCATATGCAGAAAACCACAATTCAATTGATTGTCTATAATTTTGCGAAACAGAAATAAGTGTTATTTTAAAACTCAATACACAAATTTAAATACAGATTTCCAAAGAATGTGTATTCTCATTTTAAAAGCTATAAATCACTTTCACAATATCACTGCTTTAATTGGAAAGAGCTCGAATGACGAATAACGAATGTACATTAATCAACTGGACAGCCGGCCCTTTCAATTGGAAATGGAAAAAGATTAGTTGCATACTAAAAGACGCGATAAAACTTCGCCAGATAATTCGGTATATCCAATGGATGACAGCGCCGATCCGCGATAGCTGGAAGACATTTTTCCAATTCGAATTGAGCGAAATTGAAAAATGCAAGTTTAACGCGATTAATTCACTTAATTTCCGATTCGATTCGCCGCCATAAGATCGTCGGCGATGCGTATCTCTCCTCACAGCCGCTGGTCACCCCACTGTGCTTCCCCAATTTTCTATCCAAGCCATCTCCCAGCCATTTCCCGTCCAACTCCCCACCAACTCCAGAGGTGTGAGATAAAGCCAAATAAATTGAAAATTGTTCAGGATTGATTTGAATAGAAGGCTTGGTCATCAATCCTTCGCACGACGGCCGCAGTAATTGGCTGGAAACTTTCAGATGTTCCGGGGATATAAAATTTCAAGGTGCGGATAGATTAACGTCACTAGTGCCTGGAAAATATCTTAAAGCGTACTACATATATATATATATATACTATACATGTCATAAATAGGGTTTCCAATAAGGAAATGTCGGCGATTAAATGAAACTCGCTAGAATTGCGAAGCTACGAGTTCTGAATTCACAGACAAATGAAAGAAGAGAATATTTATTACACCCTTTTTAGATTGTTGTAAGAGGTAAAATGAAGGGAAGGTAGTAAATGGATACTAGAATAAACTGATAAGTAAAAGCTAAGAATCCCAATCATTGTGTGTGTTGGAGGGCGGCGCGCGGAGCACGATACGTAGCGGAAATGCGTGATGCCGAGCTATCTGCTTTATCTTTTCACGGCTATCGGGTCATAGACTTGATGGAAATTTATAAAGTTCGGATTCATTAATTATACACTGGAGGGAAAGTGTGTAATTTTGTTCTACAAAACTAACAGCTAAACGTAAAGGAATAATATCGGCACACTTAATATTCTTTATTCATGGCGGATTGCATATTAGGGTGAGTTATTGATAATCAACCACCTCCCCCTAAACTCGTACGATGCACACATTTGTGCCTAAAGTTTGATTCAATAATAAACCGCTTAAAAATACAACGAGAAAGAGTTCCGTGAGAGGGCAACATGATATATATTTTATTTAAAGAAAAGTTCTGTCTCTATGAAATAGCTTCCTTCGTAAGCCTGAAAATAAAATCCAATTTCACCCTAGAAGAATCCAATCACTCGCACAAATAATTCGATTCCATTCTTCGTTCCATTCGCATTAAACGTTGTTTTCCGAGTTGCGTAAGAAGTACAATACTACGTTAGGAATATTAAGTAAAGATGTGTCACTGAGCGGAGGGGGGGTGCGGGAGCGGGGGGCACCGATCGGCAACTATTTTACCCACGTCATACACACGATTTACCTGGGGTGAAAAACCGCCAGTGAATTGAAGTAATTGCAGATGGGAGAGGAAGAAGACGCGTACTCTGAATATGAAATGAAGCAGCGAGAGGAAGAGTTATCCCGTAGTGGATGTGATCACAATTAATATAGCGCAGAATGGAGCACGGCACAAGGAGGAGAGACGGGCAAAAGGTCTTAGATTACCCGGAGCGAGCAGAGGCCACCGTACGAGGAGGCTGCCGACAAACGGTAGGCTATTTAGGATGACAGACCCAAACCACAGGGTTGTGTGTAACAAATAGCTGCACATCCGCCCCAACTGCCCCCGTAGTTTAGCTACAACAGACTACACGTCCAACCGTTTCATAAATAATATAAGAGTGTGCTCAGAATTGCTTTTTGAGCTCCGTTTAGTTTTCTCAAGCCCAAATAGGTACTTTGAATATAATTTATTCTCATCACACGGTGTTATGCGTTGAGAAATAATATTGTCTAGATCGTAAACTGATCATTTCCAGGCCTAAACACGAAATGTACACGAGCGGTTTCGGTGAATTGTTTTACTACCGAACAAAATCTGACTTTTTCTACGTTCGAAGTTGTCGATATGCCGAATCATCCTTAATTTATGAGACAGGCAGTAAAAACACGGACGCCGAGTTAATGGAAGCGAAAAGTGAAAATAACATCCGGATAGTCTAGAAAAAAAAACTCCTTAGAAAGAAACGCCGTGTGACCTGATGTATTAAAGACTTAATTAGATTGATTCGGTCGTATAATGTCATCTATAAAACTAACAATACTAGACTGGAAAGATTTAATAAAGGAGATATAAATAAATCGAATCGGGGAAAATATTACACTCTCGTCTAGCGAATCTACGGAGCGGAGAGGGGCGGCTTCATCCATCAAGTGCTGAAATGAATTTTAATCAGAGCAGGAGATTGGAAATTACGTTTTCGAACGAAAGGAGTTTAAACGCATTAGCACCCACCGCGCGTCAGGTGGACGGAGCACGAAGCAGGGCATGGCGAGGGGGATGGGAAGGGTCGCGATAAATATTATATCTATATTTTTTTACTAGCATAGGTACTTTGACAATATTATGTTTGTTAAGAAAATCTATTGTTTTGCCACCGATCACTATTTTTACATCAGTTATTTATTAATAATTTAAAAATATTTAAAATGAATAAACTAATAAACAATGGAATGAGGGGAAGTGTATTTCTGCGTTGTTCGAGAATTTCGAGCGAGGGAGCTAGTTTCCAGCATAAACGATGTTTATAAATGAGCTGCTGAAATGGCTGTTAACAACAAACCATACTTACATTATTAATTTCTTTTGTTAATATTATTTGTAAATTTCTGACGATTTTTAAACAATTATAACCGTGTAAATTTTGATTTGAGTTTATGCTTGACATTCGGGGTTGGCAGTTTATTAGTAAACAAAGAATAATGCCTAAAGGAATAATACCATAAATCATTTTTGAATATTTGTATTTTATTTATAACTTTGATGGGTGATTTTTTTCTCTATTATCTATTTAACATCTAATAGATAGCTATTTCGATACACACATTTCAGAAGTACATAAAAATCGCCTTTTCATATAACTGTCTTCCTTGCAAAGCGTTAAATAATAAAAAAAAGTTTTAATATAAAATTGTCTTAGAATATGACGTAGAATCATTTCCTTTCAGAATCTACCACTGATTTTGGATTGATTAGAGTAAAAAATATATATTTGGACCATTGTGCTTTTCTAAAAATAGTTTGATTTTCCCACGAGCCATCTTTATGTTCCTTTAAAAAACCTTTTAAATGATCGCAGTGTCCTCATTTTTAGTATACTTTGATATCTCAGACTATACGGTATATATTTTTAATCATTGAATATAATATTAACAACTGCCAAATCGAAACACGAAACCGAAAGGACACATAATCGAAAAAAAGAAAATGTTAGCAGATGGGATTGTTAATATTATGTTCAATGATAAAAAATATATTACAAGGAGGTTTATAAGCTTCAATAGGTCATTCTAAAATATAAATAATTGCAATATCGTTTATTCAAGTTTAGTAGATTCTCCACTTAGCAAAAAACAGGGAATATGGATTCCAAAGCCAAATGCAGGAGCGAGACTGGGTCTGAGTTGCACGGCTCGAAAGGCAAATTTCCAATCAATTTCCAGAGCTGGATTTCAGTTTGGTCGTGGCCCCGCTGAGGAATTATTTCCGCTTGTAGTCCCGACAGCAACTTGAGTGGGATCTGGCATCTGGCGGTAGTTATCGGAAGTTATTATCTTAGGAGAACATCGTGGTTCGGCATGCGTAAATTATTTCGTGACTAAATTTGTGAAAATTGGATTCTGAGGGGCCATAGGTCACACGTGAATTAGTACTTTATCATAAAGGTTGGGCGGATATCTTTCCAATCGATTGGGAAAGTTTCGCAGTGTTGAACGTAAGATTCTTAGCAAAGTTTCCTCCAAGTTTATATTACGTATTTGAACTGATGTCGATTACATTAACTTCTGAACTCCAATGTAACCATAATTGAAAAATAATATTATACATAGGTACATACATTTCGTTTCGAATAGATATATCTAAATAATACTCAACGAAAAAACGATGTTGGTTAAAATATAAATTCAAATGATTCATTTCAATTCCGTTTTCAATATGCGATCAATTGATTTTTGCCCATAGTTTTGATTGCATCACCCCCTACGCCATCGGGAGGCGATGGTGTTTGGTTTGGGTGCACTACCGCCCCTCCCCACTATAACTGAGCAGGCACACGACGAGTTAATTATGTCAATAAATTCAAATTGTGTTACCGGTGACGCCGAATTTGACAGTAAAATGCGTTTGTAATCGAATAGGCCTCGGCAAATATTGGCAGCTGTAGTTAGAATTACCGTACGTGCATAGCTGCGCTACTGCCTACGTTTAATTGGCATTAACGGTTGCACTTTTCACGAATAAAGTTCGTGCGCAGCCAAATGATGTGCTGTAATGATATGCAAATAAGTATTTCACTATTAATCAGATTAGTTTGAGGGGCCAATTTTGACACGGAATATTTGATAGTTCCGCGTTTATAGGGATACTTGTAATTAATGCCGGTAAACTGATGAAGTCTGCACTGCTCTGTGCCAAAAATTAATTAATCTAGTTTTGTAATTTTGATTACAATAACTTTCATAAAATTAAATTAGTTACTTATGAATTTAATAAAAATATATCCCTCGGAATTAGAAGTACCGAATGCTTCAAAAAAGATATTACAATACAGTTATGAGAACGGAATGATTCCATTAAAAGTTAAATCTAACTTTTATAAAAAAACGTATTTTAAGTATAGGCTATGCTTTCTAAGCGCTTCTAAAGAACACAAAGCAATAAGGAGCTTTGGATCGTAATGTAGGCGGCAGATACTCTTATTATTTGTAAAAATGTTTTATGTGCAATCAACTGTTAGAGAAGATATTTATATTTGGTTTTTACAAAGCTAAGTGCGAAACTTTTTCATTTATTGCCATGACTTTTTGAGAGTCTTTGAACCCAGCTTTCCATTAGTAGGAATTTATAGCAGCGAAAATTATGCATTTGTCATGACTTTTTCAGTCCTGTATAATCGGAAGAAAATAAATAATTTTATTGAAATACTTTTGTTGCGCCCTCTCAGATATTGTAGGGAGTATCTAAATTATATAACACAGCGCATAAAATATTGCGTCATGGTTTTGTCAGACCGGAAGGCTCAGACATAAATCATGGCCGGCGGTGGTACGGTCCTGCTACGGCCCTCTACGCCCGCTACGGGAGGAAGAGTGGAACCATGAAATGAGGGGATAAGCAGAGATAACTGGAACATTAAATGACTAGTGGAAAAATAAAAGCTCACACAAATGAATTCTACATAGATTTGTTTGTTTGGTTGTGCTGCAGAGCTGGGAATCTTGCACGAGTTGTAGTTTATTTTTTCGTTGTGTTTTTGTCGTGAGTTTTGTTGGTATTATTGTAATAATATGACATTCTCTATGACTACTTCTATAGGATTGTATTTAATTCACAACCTCTTCCTTTTAAGGAATTGTGAATCGATTGTGAACCAGAATGGTTATTAGAATGGTTACCAGAATAAATGATATTGCATTTTTAAATGTGTTCTTGTTAAACACCACAATACAAGTTTATCGCCCACAATCCTCCCCTAGAAAGCTCACTATTTGAGCATTGTATTATGACCAATTTTCAGTGTAGAAATGTTTCCCGACGAAGTATTTGGCGTTATCAGTCCTGGTGCCAAAATTTTCATCAATTGATTAGTTCCAATCATTTCAACATTTTATATGCAAATAAAGCCGCCACCGCCACATCATGCTTGAAAACCATTTTGTTTTCATTTGAAGATACATAAACAAAAAGTTGCGTGTTTTGTAGAACTTCAAATGCATTCTTTAAACGATAAAAAATAACGAGAAGGAGGTTCGGTCTAATAAAAAACCTCTTGATGATACAACATTACCAATAAATAATTTAAGGACTTTCCGATTACTAGAAAGCATTTTTAGAATACAGTGTAGGTACATTTATCTGACTTATACGTATAATTCATTCGAACGCGCAAAAAACACGCTATATATATCTTTTTGTATTTTTTTAGGAAAACGCTTGTATTGTAATACGGTTTCCTTTGGGAGCAACCTACAATAAGTAACAGTAAGAGTAACAATAATACAGATCGCGAATTAACAGCACATCGCCATCGGGGGTTATTCCATTCCAGATGAATCCACATTCTGATCGGAATCCCATTTGTCTACCAGGAAATGAGCTCGGAATAAAGTTAGATGCGCGCTGGACATTTCATCGGCTATCGCGATGAATAACCTCAAATTGTGAATTGGACGGATTTCGAATGCACAATTCCAGGCCTTATTGAAAAAAACAATTCGATTTTCAGTTCGATTTCGCGATGGGAATGAAATATCGCCGCTGTCAGGTGATTTATTTTAATTGCAATGCTAGTAGAAACGCATGATTTTGGAATATGTTTTTAACAAAAAGTAAATTATCTACATTTGTAAAGAACTCTCCGTTTATGCCAGCCGGTTGACGGTGAACGAGCAAATTTAATAAATCTGGAGATAATCTGGAACAAGCGATAATCCGTAAAAGTGAAGCTTTAATCTAATAAACATTAAGGGTGGACGTGCCGTTCGACAAACCCAACCGTAAAAATCACAAAAAGCTTTGAGATAAAACAACAAACCGAGCTTTAATGTTTAATCAAGTGAGATTACATTACCTGTTTAAAAATTACAGATTTTCCGGCATTTCCACCCGAACCGGGGAGATAGCATTTATAAATATTCGGTTTGCCAGGTCTTTTGTACCGGAATGTATATTTTTGTCACGGATATCAGATGGGGACAGGAGATATGAGGTAGATTCTCTCTCAGCTCGTTCGACAGCTGTTATTGCGCAGTATGTAGAAGCTATTGTGACTCTATTTGCATAATTAAACGGCCAACCGGAGCGCAGCGCGTTATCGTATTCAGTTATCGGATTTGAACATTTTCCGTCTTTTCAAGTGCTCGCCAATTGCGAAGGCTACTACGGGAGCATAAAAGCAGTCGCAATTATGATTGCTTTTATTTGTTCTGTCGGTGAATAGAAAATTACTAATGAAATTATAAAATTTACTCATATCATAGTGCAATTAAATAATTGCGAACAAAATTCCGATAGTAGGTAAATCGTATAATGCATTTGTACATACATGCATATAAGTACATGCACGATTTAGTTCGATACAACTATTTCATTAATTACTTAATTCAACGCAATGTTTGAAAAAGTGGGAAGGGGTGATTGATCCTTATTAGAAAGTAGAGACGATAAAGATTTGTATTTTGACAATAATAGATTACCTTAATACCAATAAGTATTGTGTGAATGAATTAAGAAAAGGCTTTTTGTTTGCCTTATGAGGTATTCATAAATTTTCCTCGACATCGTGTGTACGGTGTACTGTATTCCGTGTAGGTAGGTACTATGTATGAAGCTCCATATACCAACTTGTCTAGTAGTTAATAACAGGCGCGCAGAAGAAGATGGGGGAATAATAAAGTGGAGAAACAATCGCAACTGGATGACGGCCGTAATACATCACCGCCTTGTCTGCTCGATGGAAGTATTCTATGGGACACGAGACATGACTGTTAGCAACTAACAATACCTCCGCGTCTCTACTGTGCTCCTGTCACCGGTCCTCGCCCGGCGGAACTGCTAACAAAATGCAATGCTAACAATGTGTAAAAATGAAAATATTACAGCCGTGGAAAATAAAATTTTGAGCTGCTCACTCATCCAACTTAACAAGTCATGTTACGCCGACCCACATTTCCTGTTTTGTTTTTAAATGGCTTTGTTACTGGAGGAACTGGAGCGAAACATTTCTATTATTGTTGATAAAACTGAATATCACTTCGTCGAAGATAAAAAATATGATGATAACATGAATGAAGCACATAAAAAAGATAACTTATTAATACGTATCAATATCAATAATCGTACACCCCACAAACAAAATGCGAGACACGATCGATAATAAATATAGGTTTTTACCACAATCAAATTTTAAAAAGAAAAGAGTTCGTAATTTATGAATAATGTTTATTTTATTAATATTTTTGTAATGATGAGAGTTTAAAAATAAAAAAAAAATAGTTATTTAATTACAAAAGTAATTATTATAAGTGAGATTCAATGGGAAACAACGGTAGACCTTTTGATCGCTACAGATAAAGTTTGGAAAAAAAACAGATGAAGAGGCTGTGACATTAATCCTTGAATCGAGATAATTAATTTATCAACCGCGAGTTAACTACCCCAGCTGACCTTCACCTCCAAGAAGACAACACAGGACGCCCCGTACTTCATTCCTCACTTCACCTTGTCTAGTAGATAAAATAGTGCATTGAACTCTCAAATAAGATTACATTATCTAGTTCCGTCTTAAATCGATGCATATGTACTCAATACAAAACGTCAACATCCGTTGCGTAACTGATAATACTATTTTGTTGTTTTGTACCAAATAAACTTTAGATATTAGATTAATCAGGACAGCTATAAAAGTGGCTGCCTCACCCTAAGTGAATTAATCTATCTTGTCGAGTGAATCCAAGCAGTTGCTTGTCGTATTGCTCACACGATAATTCCTTTTGAAATTGTACGTTACTTGTTGTATTTTAAATGTTATAAAATAAAGGATAATTAAATCCAAATATTGTTTAATTATTTGAATCAAAGTGAACAAGAAAAGTTAACTGGCGCCCAGTACGTGGGTCATAAAATTCGGGGAAGCTGTTAAACTTGGCCGTAGCCAGGACTCCCTAGGTGTTTTTAAATACCTCAACGCGAAGGACCAACCAAAAAAAAAAAATCGTTAACTGCGACAACATTCATGTAAGTACATTTTTCAATTGTTCGTCTATCCCATCCGTATGATAGATCCTTTCCCTACCTTATCCAAAAGGTTAGAGATAAAATCCAAAAAAAAAATCTTTTTATAAAATGGCACAGCCAAACGCGAGATCCGTTCTCCAATACTCAGAGTCGATTCTGGAGTATGACGGTTCTGCGCAAGATATTAATTTGTTTATAAAATCAGCTAGGGGTTACATTGCACGAAACGGCAATACCCCAAGCAATGTCGAAAGAGTAATTTCGAGATTGCGCGGCAAGGCATTACATGTGATCCTTATGAACGATCACGAAAATAATATCGAAAAAATTTTGGAATCGTTAAAAATTGAATGTGGTGACAACAAGTCGGTCACATTACTTCAGACCGAGCTAATTAACTTCAATCGGGGAAATAGAGATTTCGGAACCCTGATTCATGAAATGAATCAAATATTATTTTCAATAAAAATTAAAATTTCGGACCAATATGGACCAGCGAGTGCGCAGCTCCTAATGGAACCATATAAAGACACGGCACGTAATACGTTGTTAAATTTTTTACCCACACATATTAAATGTGCAAATCTAACAAAAATTACGACACCCTGTGTGTTGAGATACGTATGTTGGAGGCGCATGGTGAACTCCACTGTAACAGAACTAAACATGTGCCTAATTCCCCACAACCAACACAAAATAAATTTCACCCAACTCAGTTCGGACAAAACTTCAATAGAACATTTAATAACCCACAATATAATCCAAACGGTTATAGAACGAATCATACCAATTTTAATAATAATAATAATTATAAACCGTGGCAACACAATAACTTCACGAACAACAAACCCGGACAGAATTTCGGGGTTCGAAATAATAACATGTCGCAACAAAATAATTCTAAATATCTAGGAAACCCACAACGCCGTAACGAGGATGTTAGTATGAGGACAGCGCCTATGCCACGCTCGTTCAAAGGCCCAGTCATAGACTTGGGTAATGGACGTACGGCACAGGAGCTATTTCAATGTGATCACGGAGGCCAGGATTTTTGGGCGAACGAAGAAGATCCCCAAAAAACCTCGTCCAACTAAACCACATTCATTAATTAATTTATTGTAATGGACTTCCATATGTAGAAGCTCCATAAAACATAAATTTTTAATCGATACTGGTAGTTCAAATCATTCAGGCTCTACTCATATATATATATATATTTTTTTTGCAACTAAATTAACAAAGAATTTTCGGTACGAACGGCGCACACCATAACGACCCATAGAGGTACGGTTGTGACGCATTTTGAAAAAAAAAAAAAAAAAAACTCCAACAAAGCAAGTTCAACTATTCCATGTAATGGACATAATCGAACTTGATGAATTATTGGAGAATAATGAACGTGGCTGTACAAACCATGTAGCCGACTTATTATCTAGAGTAGAGATCCATCATAGTGAGGTTAGTGATGATCAATACTCGTTACGAGTAGAAATCACTTCGGATGCCCAGAGTGTCGCCGACACCATGCATAGCCATGTGGACGATAATGGAGGAATCCCGATTCGTCACAAGCATCCACCCCCACGTATGAATAGGATATTTACAGAATCATGTAATCAGGAATTACGTAAATTGAAAACAAAAGAAGCAGGTACGGATCATGTTTGGTGTATCCCCCTCGATAATGCGCAATGTATATTTTTAAATTATGTAAAATATTTAAACAAGAATAAATATGCGGTAATTATCAATGACGACAAGTTATACCAAATCGTCAGTGAATGTTGTAGAAAAGAACTGATTACAGTTATATTTTAATTACAATAAATTTATAAGAAATAATAATGTAAACTTACCTAATGTAGGCTTAGAACGTTTAAAATATTTAATTGACCATAATAAAGCATTGATAGATAACCTTATTGTAACTAGACATAAACGAGGTCTTATAAATGGTATCGGGTCGGTAATTAAATTAATAACGGGAAATTTAGATGATAATGATATGAATAAGATAACGCAACAAATGGAAAGTAATCTACATTTGAATCAACAACGAATCTCTGTTACTTCGAAAACCTTAGAAGATTATTACACTAAACTTAAAAATATTTCACTTAACCAAGTAGTTATATGGGCTCAAATAAGCCACGATCATTATGAAGATCAAACTGATTTGTTGATCACACATTTAATTTACCAAACGGAAACAATAACTGAATTAGTAACTAGAATCACGGAAGCAATTACCTTTGCCGCTCATGGAATGTACCACCCTAGCATTATTAAACCAAAAGTCTTCATGGACTCAATATCACAAATAAATTCAGAAAACTTATTTTCTAAAGACTTTGATATTATTCAACGCTTTTTACAAGTTCAACTCATAAAAACCAAACAAACCTTGCATTTTATTCTATCCCTTCCACTAGTAGAGAATACAATATACATGTATAATGAAATTATTCCCATAATATCCAAACCAGGTACCCAATGCTTCCAACCCCACCTCCCATCCAGACGAATATTGAGAGATGGAAAACAAATGTATGACGCAAGCAAATGCCAAATAATCTCAGACCAAAACAGCTTATGTAACAAAGAAGTAAATACCATTGATGATTGCACCACCTTGGTGTTAGAAACCCAAAACGAGCAGAACTGCAGCCTTCACAAGATCACATGCCCAGAAGAATATACCCATATTATAGGAGACAATATGATGTATGTATTTCGTGACAAGCCCACCCCACTACAAGCACATTGCCCACAACATAAACAGAGTATTGTTATTTCTAAATCAGTACTCGTGACCAACGATGAATGCAGCATACAAGGAAAAACATTTAATATGGGACGGACTATAAACAAGGAAACATTAGTCATTACGTATTCCAGAGAAGAACTACATGTATTACAGTTACCCACATTACATATGGACGAAATAGAAAAACCACACGAAGATTCCAGCATCACCACCAACGTGACAGAAACCACCTCCACCAGTGGAAGTCTACATATCACACTAACAAGTTGCCTAATAATATTGGCAATTGGATATATCCTATGGAAAATATGTAAACTCTTCGCATCCCGAAGGAGTTCCCATTTAAAGGGGGGAGAGTTAACTACCCCAGCTGACCTTCACCTCCAAGAAGACAACACAGGACGCCCCGTACTTCATTCCTCACTTCACCTTGTCTAGTAGATAAAATAGTGCATTGAACTCTCAAATAAGATTACATTATCTAGTTCCGTCTTAAATCGATGCATATGTACTCAATACAAAACGTCAACATCCGTTGCGTAACTGATAATACTATTTTGTTGTTTTGTACCAAATAAACTTTAGATATTAGATTAATCAGGACAGCTATAAAAGTGGCTGCCTCACCCTAAGTGAATTAATCTATCTTGTCGAGTGAATCCAAGCAGTTGCTTGTCGTATTGCTCACATGATAATTCCTTTTGAAATTGTACGTTACTTGTTGTATATTAAATGTTATAAAATAAAGGATAATTAAATCCAAATATTGTTTAATTATTTGAATCAAAGTGAACAAGAAAAGTTAACTCGCGAGACGAGCGAAGCCTGCAAAATTTTTAATTGAACCAGTTTATACTGAAAAAATCGCGTTACGGATATAATAAAATCAAATTAAACAGGCGAGTAAATCCGCTGTAAAGGCGTAACGAGAATTATGGTAATTCATTAAAAACACCCATACAAGAGATTTGACGTGAAGCCTTCGCGCATGTGCTTAATGTAAACAAAGGTACGAGCGAATATTCGCAGTCATAGCGAGCTTGTTCGTCGCACGCCACACCGCTTATTAAATTATTATCGCATGTTTTTCAGTCGCTCCCGATTACGTCAAAGTTTCCATTTATAATAATCAAGAACAACCGGCGCACCGGGCCCACCTACTTTACATCCCTATTACTACTGCCGCTCCGGGCTGATTTGTTTTCTGAAGAATAACATACCCCGTTTTTAAATACTAAATACTGAATCGTTATGATGGAATAATCATCATCCCTTCAAAATGTTATATAAAATAGTACAAATAATGAATCAGTCCCCTTTTAAAATTGGTCATAGAATTAAAATAAATAATTTCCAACCATCTAAGGTTTGTGTATTCAGAATGAAAGCAAAAGAAACGGGAAAGGAGAAACGTTAATCCGAGACGCGGCGGGATGTTGGCGAAAAACAAAAGGAACTTTCGGAATAAATCAAAACTTGTTGTGTTCGTAATTTTTTAAGCTGCCGAGCCCGCTCTCGCCGTATAAACAAATCATGTAAAAGTGCGACAAACGCAGGCAAGACGCAAGACGCAAGATGCGCCTCGCTCTTCGTACTCACCGCTCGCTGCCCACTGCTGCTCCGCTAGACGCGCGCCAACGAAAACAGTCTGCTTTTTCTTAACTTTATCTCATTAAAAATTAATTAAGTAATACGGAGGAATTAAAATACGGTGTCGTAAATTATGTTTTTTAGCGGAATAATAAATTAAGACTTTCAAAGTGAGATGAGAGAGTACCTATACAATTTCGATGAAAAAAGTTTTCACAATTTTCGCTTATATTCTCAAGCAGGTCCATTGAAATTAAGAAATAACGCATTAAAGCTGAAAATGTGCAGCCGCTTTTAGGTATGAAGATTTTTTTAAAATTAAGGAGGCATTCAATTTAGATAAACAAGATATCTCATCAAAACATTTTGGAAATTTTAAGGATTTCCTCAGAACGTGATTTCGAGGAAAAACACTCAGCCAATTGTATTTTCTTTAAGGCTGAACTTCACGAATTCTCACTTGAAATTTATGTTCGCAAACCTTGTTCGTATTGTTTTTTCGACACTAAGACAATTTGTTATCATTCGACAGTAGTGTATTACGGCAATAAAATGAGAAAGATAGGTAGCATTTGAGATACATGAAATATACCCGTTATTATGAAAAGCATGATATCGGCCTTGTTTGCTGAATATTCGAGCACGTTTTAAAATTCTTGTGATATGCGATATGGAGGAGTGCTTGGAGAGATTATGATTGATTCTGTCGATGGGGCGGCGGATTAGTTTGGGGAAATCCTTGCATCGCACGCCCTGGCACGGCACCGCCCCGTGCCCGAGCCAGCCCGTGCCCCGAGCCCGTGCCCGCTCGGGCCCAGCCAGTAAGCTTGACTAATGAGCTCCGGATATGACAACTTCTCCGCTCCATCAGTCAACAAGTCTTAGTTGACGCAGCGCTTGCTCTAACAAGTTACCTATTCACTTATTATATAAACGAATATAATTATTTAGTCAGAGTAGGTTGACAATCAAAACTTATATTTGACAGAAATTCACAATAATATTATTATTATTATTTTTTGATTTTGTTTTTCTTTTTGTATTTACATACTGACAAATTACATGGCTAATAAGACAATTCATGATGTTTTCATTAAATAATGTAGGCATATTTTAATTATTAAAACGTAATAAATTAATACCAAACTCATCTTTTAAGCATTGCTTGTATAGATAAGCGGAGTGTATTTAAGAACGCTGCATGAAGGTGTTACATAAAAATAAGATTCGTTTTGTACAAAAATATTCACGATTATATTTGCAACACCTCAATGAAACCACTGGCTGTTGATCTGGTAGAATAAATTGCGGAAAAAATTTGGCAAAAATTGGCGGAGGTAGCTTGGGGAGGCCTTCATCCAGTAATGGATTTAGTATAGCTGATAGTCAATTTTACTGAAATTATTTAAGAAATCACTCACATTAATGCCTAAATGCTTACGAACTGGTGCATTTCAAAATTTGTAATTTTAATTTTTGGTGACATAAAATTGTCTAAATGAAATAACAAAATGCGTTTTCTAATTTATATAGTAATCATACGAAATAATTACCCTGTTTATCTATAACAACTATTGAGATTCGATTCGGTAGTACCTCTCTAATTAAACTCTGTTGCGAATTCAATTTTCGAACCGTGTCGATGTTTTTCTGCCCAATTTATTACCGCTGGTACATATCATCCCATAGCGCCGCGGAATTGAAAAGGCCATTGCAATTTATAGCCAACAGGATGGTTCAAAATTAGTATTAGCAAAATTCTATCCCTGTTCACGGACTAATGCGGCTCGTTCTGGTCCGAAAGTGGACACGCTCATTCCTGGGAACTGCATCTGAGTGAGAAATTTATTGTGGTTGTGCCCGTCCAGCAGCAACCTGGGCACCAGTTCCTTGCAATAATGGAACTACCGCTCTACACGAGGTACCACAATTAGCCAAATAAACTGGAGACAAAGGAATTTTACAGCTGTTATAACAATGGCCAGCCACAATTTCAAAATATTCTGTGATAAATTCAGTGGTATATTTTTTGTATTATTTTAAAGGTAAAATAAACTGATGCAGTAGCGAATCAATCAATTTAAGCGGAAAGAGTAAACAGGGCTTAAAAGGTTTATTGTATATTCCAATTAAAATTTACGGTTCAATTAATCACGCTTAAAGAAAAATACTGATGTGGCAGTGCTACACTGACTGTGCTTCCGAAAGTTAAAACACAAAAATTCAATATTCATGAAGACTAAAGACTCGCAGAGAAACTTTGTCAGGTTGGAATAAAATATATAATTTTTTTACCAGAGTTCATGGAATCCAGAGAGAACAATATAAAACTTCCAGTAGGGGAATATTTTAAAATAATAAAATTTATTATGACACACGAAATACAGTTAAAATATAAATTGAAAAAATGATGCAATTGCACGAAGCAATTGTGATGGTTGAAATTGTTTTGTGTGTTTTATCACTTTCAGTCGAAATGAAATACAAAAGTCACCATGTTTGCAGGGAAGGTCGATCCGAGTGGACGGAACAGTGTATATAGATAATGTTCGTAGTCCGTTGAAGGTTGGATAATCAAAAGGGATGGAATATTTCCGCCACAAAATTTAACGGACACATCGAATAATAATAGTAACATCTGTTATGGCACTGTCTCCGCCAGCAGTTAAATTAAACGGACCGAGCAACGGGGCGCTCTAAAAGGAAAGCGTGAATTTTCAACACTACGAAAAATGGTAACGACGTAAAAAAAGGACCACCAGACTCAGGTCGTGTATCGTGTTACTTTATCGGGCCAATCATGGGTCATCCAAAGAGCTTTTTCCAATTATGCCAGCGGATGTATGGAGTTTAGTAGATGGCGTTTACAAACTAGCGAATGCAATAACATTTCACGGACGAACAAGTTGTCCCACACGCGGCGGTACGTGACCACCCCATCCACTCCCACTCCGCCCCGCTCCGTGACCACAGCTCCCCAACTAACTGCTCTCGACTCCAGACCGCTACTTCTTTCTTTATTGCGAGACCCTCCGAGTGACTCCAGTGCTCCCAGGTGAGCAGCGCCCCCACGCGGCTGACCTCAATCTTCCCTGAGATCTATCCACGGAGGCATCTCACGCAACGTGTAACAGTCATTTGTGAAGACACTTCAAACAAACAAACTTCTTCCCCGGTACTGGTTTATTTACGCAGCACCATGAAGAAACATTACTACTTTGCTATTTCGATCCCAGCATACATAATTTTCTCAACCTCCGGCATAGATACTAAATCTCACACGATACATGACCTTCGATTGATAAATTATTTTCCCACTCAGGTGAAGTGGCGACGATAAAGATTGTAGGCACACCACATTTATCATAACCGAACCATTACACGGTTTAAATGTTACCATCATAATAACACTCTAAAAGCGCGTGCAAATAGCGCAATAAAAGTGAAATAAGGTAATGTTTGAGAATCTAGCGTATGCATGTGGTACGTGAGCATACGTACCCACACATACGTAATATGTTAACACACACACGTGACAAATACGACATGCATTCACACATGTAACGGTCACGTCCCACCTAGTAGCCGGAGCCCATATATGTCATGACGTAGTATGTAGTACGTAGTCCGGTACAGATCTGTGGCAGTGGCAGTGTCTGTACTCTACCCTGTACAGAGTCGTAGCACCCATAAAGTGGGGGACATATTTGCCCACACTTGTGCATGTTCCCAAATTGGATTTAAAAATTAGAATGATGCGGAATTGCCCGTCGCGTGAAAACGCTTTCGCGATAAAATAACCAAAAGATCTTGGAATATTTATCCCAATTTGTGGCATTTTGAAGTAACAATAACGAACAGAAACTCCTTTAAGTATAATTACACTGATAACAACCAGAATTTTAACCACAAATTAATTCTATACAATAACCATATTTAATAAAAATAGAATGTGATTATTTTTTTAAGTACCTTGTTAAAAAAAATAGACGGATATAATTTATAAAAAAATATTTTGAAAATAAATAAAAACCAAAAGGAATCATGTATATAAATTGAAAATATGGCATTTTCCATGAAAGGATTTTAAATGAAATATTTGTCCCGGCGGAAAGTGACAATAGTTGGCCGTATCAGTGACACGGGGTGTTTTGGGAACTCGGCTTATGATATTGGCACGGGCACTTTATTATCTCTGCTAGATAGACTCGGAATACAAAATGGCAGCACGAGTTTATTGTAGCTTTTGCCCTATTGTTTTGCTAAGGCGTGAATGTGCCTGTTTGGATTCATTGTTCATCGTGGCATTTGTATCGCGTCCGGTCGAGAGATTATTATTATTCTGGGGGACGTGAAAAAACAACCCCCGCCATTGGGAAATGGGATAGAGCGTGGAAAAAAAGGGGTTGGATCCGATAATGGCAACTTTTCAAAGCGTAACTCAGGATGAATGTCAGTCGAAAACCCAAAGGTGTACTACAGGCCCGAGGATAGTTGTTTTCCCAACAATTTATCAAGAAAGCAATGATTTAGTGAATAATGTAAATCCACAATGGAATATACACTAATACTAAATAACCTGCGACCTAAATCCTGACCGTAAATATTAATATCAGTTGAAAAACAACAGAAATATAAAGGTTTATAATAGAAACAACAGCTTCGCGTAGATATAATAATACATGAGACGTTAAAAAAATGCAATGCCAAGTACAAAACTGGAGAGAGGGACGCAGTGGGCACAAAGCGATCTCCGTACAAACAGTATAAAGTGGCACTAATTTAAAAAGGGGTTGAAAATTTAACATGCATTTTGGGTAATTCTATTAAAGTTAATGTTTACGGGTGGCGCGGGGATTGCGCGCCCCTGCGCCGGCGGTCAGCAGCGGTCGGCCAGGGCTGCTACAAGCCGCACTGGCAGACACAGAATAGCACGGGCTAATTTGGATTAAAATTTCAAAAAGGATGAAATGGCGGACCTTGATGGATGCCGTGGCTCGCTGCTTCCTAAAAGATTTGATGCGGAAAACGTGGTACACTTAATTTCAGAGAATTTGTATAGACGAGAGGGATTTTTATTCCTATCAGCACCGGTGGGTGTTGTTACAAATTTATAACTACAAACGTAAAATCATTTTGTACAGCTTTTTTGGCTTTGAATTTATAGGTTAACGCCAGATTTCAATTCGCAACGTTATTTCTACCATTAAATCGTAGTAATTACGTAATCAATTAAAATTAGATGCAAAACTCGATTCGTTTGAATATTTCCGCTAAATCCGAACGTGAATAATATTCCTCGTGGATGTCAAGTAATATGGACTTTACCACCGCGAGGCGTTCACATGTATCATCGTTAACGTCTGAGATAATGGCGCTTATTAATTCCTCATAAATGTCAAAACAGTCGCTTCGTCTAAAGTTCTCATTTGTGTCAAAACTTAAATTTCCAATCCCAATCCACTCTCTGTCATGGGAATAATTCGTGCTCTTATCGCCCCCCCACACCAGCTCCGCCCTCCGCCCAACCTAGTCCAATCAGCCATTGTTAGACGAAATTTCAAATCCATTTCATATTATACAGGTATGTCAAACATTTTGTGATTGAGATTATCACGAAAATTACGTAATATTATTATAAAAATGAACAAATTATATAAAACAAGTAAACCCGACCAGAGTTTCGAGACAATTTTTTTTCTTAACATTTTGAAAGTGATGTATCTTGTATTATTTTTTTCTTAACATTTTGAAAGTGATGTATCTTGTATTTTTTTTTTTGTTAACATTTTGAAAGTGATGTATCTTGTATTATTTTTTTCTTAACATTTGGAAAGTGATGTATCTTGTATTATTTTTTTTTTTGGTTAAATGAATATTTCAAAGTTATGAAAACGGCGAATTGAAAACAGATGCATTGAAATATAAAGATACCGAGAAAATTGTGCACATTTCATGATGAAAATCCATAAACCACAATGTCTAGAAACCCATGAGACTGACAAGAGCGCAGTTTCCGGCTGGAGCCCGCAGGGTGAAGGTTACTGCGATGACATCTAACTTCCAATTACAGGAGGAAACTAGCAGAAAAAGAAAAACTACCTAATCAGTAGTTTTAAAACCATTTCGAAAATTTCAAAAAGTTTGGAAGGGAATAATCTTGCTAGTTTTGTTATTGAACTCCAGTCCATATACATATATTTTTTTATTAATATTTATGTTCTAACTTACACTATTTAAAAGAAAATCGTTTTCATATTAATAATAATTGTTACAGTTTTAATTTTTCAACGCCCGCTGAAACGCACGAAAACTATGGTTTGTTGGGTGTGACATCACTGGGCCGTGTAATTTTCCGTTGGATAGGTTCACTATGGATTCACTTACTCGATTTTGTATGCGAAAATTCGAGAAATTTTTTTTTTCTAAATTGACACGAACAAATTATAAAATGTTAGCATCTCGTAAACCTAGCCGCACTTTCATTAATTTTTTTTCATTTTTCTAATATCCCGAACCACACTTTTAAGGTTATGTCAAAACAAAAATTAACTTTACCATTCATAATTATTTATGATATTCCTGGGAATTCATAATTAAATAGAAGAAATAAAATGATGATCCATTTTAGAAACTTTATTTCAATGAAAAATAATACTGTTCAAAATTCATTAACGGTTGTTTGTCGATTTGACTATGAATATATCATATTTACGAAATTAATAATAATATTGTTTAACTTTGAACAAAAATTATATATAATATAATTTCTTCAAATGCTTGGTAACTTTGTGGCATCATTATTAATTATAGTATTCATTTATTCCTGAAGATGATAGCATTGCTATCGAAACATGTAGAAATATTTATATATTTTAAGTAAAGTGGTATATACAAAGTGTATTTTCAATTTATATAAAAATTATATAGCTTAAAGTCAACCAAATTATGCTTAAAATTCGTAAAAACTAAAAAATTATACAATTAAAATACTAGTCAAAATGGACATAATAAATCCACAACCAGAATACGCGCGAACGACACCCATGACGTCAGATGTTGAGAATGCAATGGTACCAACAGAACATAGTGTTTTGATAGGGTGGTTTTTATTCACTTTAAAATAATGATATATAAATTCTACGTATAATTAATTATACATAACAAAACTTATATATTCAGTAACTGCGTTTGCCGATAGATATGATTTTTTTTTAATTCATAATTCACTGGAGTTCCTTCTTGTAGTCTTGTTATTCCTTGTTGTTGTCCACGAGTATAAAAATATTGAAATCCAAAGCATTGTTAAATTAGATTCATTCCATTGAAGTACGAAATTTTTCCCTAATAAAATTATGTGATACGTACAAGATGTAGGCATCTTCAATTGTTTGATAAGTATAAGTAAGAATCCTTTAAAGGATGTCTATAATTTTTTTTTGGTTTGTGTATTCTACATGTATACGCTATTTTAATGTTAAAGCGAAGATTTCCCCAAGGTGAAACAAATGAATAATTTTAAAAAAGCTTGGAGACGAAACATTAAATAAATTTGATAAAAGTCAAACAGAACCGAAGTAAATTCTTGAGTGAGCGTATTTAGCCGCATTACCAGTGTGCACGCGGTGCGACGCGTATGATGTACATACCACGAATTAATAAAGATAACTGCGGTAGCGTACCGCTGACTGTATGAAAATAATTACAATCTCCTCCCTCGGGGCTTGTGCCACCCCTGGAACAGTCCCAAGGCTGTGGAGATGCAGGGGTGCCAACGAGGCGTAAAGTCGCCCCTGATTAAGGTTGAAATCCTCGAATGGACTTTCATAAAATGCTGTATAATTTAATAAAAATACAAATAAAGCATTACAAAACATGATAAGTGTTAAACATTGCGTTGCTCTCTACTTTCAACCAGAAACCGTTCGCTTAAGGAAATATTATAACAGCTGATAACTTTTGAGCTGTAACTTTTGGCTGCATGAAATTTATACAATATTTTCTCAATTGACTTTTAAGATGGACGCAAGTACTTTCAGCTTGCTATTGTATTTAAATCATGAGATACGGAGCTTTGAAATGTACTTTGTCAAAAAATAAGACAAGACGCCAAATATTTAATTTTATAAAGAAAGACAAACATTCTTGTGTTACGAATGAACTGAAAATATTTAAAAATCTCCTACTACCATCACAGTTAGCTGAAGAAGTTGCTTGTGTCGTGATGGAGGACGAAGCCTAGGTGGGACCCAATTTCCACTATTAGAGTTGAAACTCAGGTAATTAAGTTTATTTGTTAAGTCTCATATAATTTAAATAAACCATATTATTTATTTAATTAAAAAAATATGTTTTGTTTACACCACTTTATAAATATACAAAAAAACATGTTTCGACAGCAATGCTGTCATCATCAGGAATATATGAATACATTTTGTCGCTACAAAGTGAAAAACAATCGTTTGAAGAAATTACAAACTATATTATTGTTGGTTTTGGCAAAAGAAAAAAAAAAACTACAACAAACCAAGATATGTAAGATTAAAAGTACGCCTTTTGACACGTTTCCATTGAAAACAACACGATTTGTAAGATTACGGGTATGCCTTATGACATGTTTCCATACAAAAAACAGTTGCTTAGTTTGTGTGTAAGCTTACATAATTTTAACTCAGGCAGTAGGAATATCACCTAGCCATTATTTATAGAACATAAAACATGAAAGCGGTGGTCGAAGGGGTTAAGCTCGTAGCTTGAATTGATTGCTGTATTTAATTTGCATAGTTAAGGACTAATTAAGTAGGCTGTGGATTTAAATGAAATCTGATTAAGGAACCTTGATATTGTTTTGCTTCCATGTAAAAATAATAGAGGTTAAAATAAATTATTCTACGTAATTTTCAATAAGAGGCTTATGTTGATTTCGTTATGATTAACATTTCCATGCTTAAATTAATACAGCAAAAATTGTTCATATTTATTAATTTATTTAACTTAAAAGAAAACACACGTATATTGGTTACGTGTATTCTAATATGAACATAATATCTACGTACAATTAAGAAATACAAATGAAACTTTAAAAATTACGACAGTTAAAATTGAACTTTACGTATTTCGACACTTCCTTCTTAAATTAAAAAAAATGTTCCTCTTATTTAATATTGTTGGGTATTTCTTGGAAGATCTTCATGGCTCTATATAGTAATGAGTTTTGCGATTTTGTTTTCTTTCGAAAGGGAAGTCTTATTTATTAGGAGTGGTTATGTCTGAGTTGATGTTTATTAATTTTTAACAAGAATTCAGAATTTCGTCCGTTAAACATTTTAAAGAGAAAAACTATTACATTTAAGTGTATACTTTGCTTAAAAGATATTATTTTTTGATCCCTTAGCATTCTTTAACTTCGTTTCGTCTTACAATTATTCGTATGGGTTTGTTTTGCAAAATTGATAGTTTTCTAAAATCCTCCTCTTTCGACAAGAACAAAATACTGCAGCAATAATTAATATCAGGAAAAATGATGGCATTGTATATAGTTTTTCAGGATTCTGCACTGATATATCTTCTTTCCTTCCAAAATACAGTTTTCTTGAAAATATGCTTTTATATCCTAAACGAGTTTTTGTAAAATTGTTCACACGTAAGTGAAAATATTTGTAAAACCCAGAATAATAAATAATTGTGCTAATACTTCAACTGCTTGTTCCACTTTTAAATAACGTAAATAGGTAAGAATAAATAAAATTAAGGGGGTGCAAATTTAAAAGGTTTTAAATTGCAACACTAAAAAGCACAAAGGTCTAAGTGCATATTTTTTATCGAAGGAAGCAATCAATTTGTGGCTTGACATTATAATTTAAATAAAAAATGTTTTTGTTTTAAGCCACTTTATTTTTATACATATTTATGCAATCGACCGGTTTCGGTTGGACTCAACCTTCTTCAGGAATGTACATATAAACTAAAATTAAAATACAGAGATATCATAATGGAGACAGAGAAAGTGAGGAAAAGAGACAGCACGATAAGGTAGAACAGGATAGAGCTAATATTATCGTGCAATACGATAAACACGGTGTTTTTAAAGAGAAAAATATTTATTACGTTTTTTTTTTAAATTTGCATGGGCTTAGAATTAATCAAAATAAAATCAGAAATATTACACATTTCTGACCGTTCTACGCATGTTTTACAAAAAACGTTTATAAAGTTGAATATCCTTAAAAAATGCTGTGAAGGTTTTTCTTTAACATGTGGATGAGATAAATTTAAAAAAAAACAACAGCGTGCAGTTTAATTTTTTCATAAACACTAAGTAATGTTTTTAAAAAAAAATTTGAATCCGGATTATAAATTTTTGGTTAAGTTTATTTACAAAAACGTAACGAGAAAGGATTAAAAATATTCTTTTTCACTTTAAAAATCATATTCATATTTTAAATATTTTGTAAAACATACAATAGGACGGTCAGAAAAAGTAAAATATTTTTCTATTTAAAAACGTTATATTTATCGTATTGCGTAATAATACTATAAATATTTCGAAATAATAAATAATTCCGCTCCGACGTCCCTCTCGCCCTTAAAACAAACTATGACACGCGAATATTTGAAAATATTTGAATGCGAAGATCATAGTTCAAAGATTTTAGTAAGTAGCTTGGTATTGCCATAGTAATGACATTTCGCATGTTCAAAATAATAAATATCCCCAATTAAATAGCCTAATTATGTTAAATATTAATTTAATTGTTGATATTTATTATTTTGGACCTACAAAATGTCATTACTATGGTAATAGAAAGCAATATATCCAGTAGTCACTACCCGGTTTCACTAAACAAAGTAACGAATAATATTGTTTTATTTCTTACGAAGATTAGTGAATGTTTCAATGTCCCATAGCTTATGATGGAAATCACGAGTTGAAAATAGTCCATCACATATTTATTATCAATATGTTTTCATTATGCCATCAAATGGCACTTTACATTAAATGCAATTTGAAAGAATGCTCAATGTCTTCAATATCCTCCTAGGCTACAAGTACACACAGTGGAGAATCAGATTTATTATTGTTATTTCACGTAGTTCACGTATGTAAAAGCGATGCGCCCGATTTGGGGTTGAACTATTTGATAAAATTACCCGAATGGCTAGTACAATGTTAAAACATTAGTAATGATGAATTTAAACGGACACTGTATATGAATAATATAGAACGGTTAGAGGGCAAAAATCCCTGGAGTGCGAATTTAACGTGTCCATCAAACGCATAATTAATTCCGCAATTGTGACACAAATTCGGGACAAAGTAATTAAATTGAGGACTAATTTTGCTTTCATAAACACATAAAACTGAAACGTAAGCGCTGGGCAATCTCGCTTTATATCTTTATATAAAAATCATATTTTATCTTTATATAAAAACAAATAAATGTGTGTCCAAGTTCAAGATGTATTTACTGTCTTTTTCATTAATTATATTAATATTTTTGTAACAAATTGCAAAGGCATTTCTTTTTGCTTTTTCTTTTCTTGCCTTCAACTCTTTTAAATCCCTCTCTGCTTTGTTGCATAACAGTTGCTCACTTTAGCTTCTCGTGTATTCTGATACCATTAAGGATATTAAAATATCCATTAACTGACTTCGTTTCTAAATATTAAAATATTATATCTAACTTCTTATGGAATTTATTGGTTTGTGGTATAAAACTCCGATCATAAAACTGATGAATTTCCAATGTTCAACGTAAAAACTGTATCGCGATCGACTACTATCACGCAATTTACTATTTTTCTATTAAGTTTTTATTATCGTGTAAGGGTTGTTGGCTTCCAATATTAGGTTAAATGGTGAGTTCAAAAACAAACGCAAATATAATGGTGAGTTTTGTTTTTAATCCTATTTAGGCCGCGGCGCCGCAAGAAATATCGGTGATTTTAGCCACAAAACGCAACATCCACTTGATTTTAATAATTCTGGGCTAAAAAAGAAATGTTTTACTTTTTATTCGCTTGTTCGGAGAAGCCGGGAGGAGGGCGGGAAAGGGGGTGCGTGGGTGTGTAGTTGCTTGTTACGGTCGGGGAACATCATTGAATCACTTTTTTTATTGCGGCCGCCATGGAAATGTTACATCTCTGGCATTTTGAAAAATTCAAATACGCAATAAAGGCTCGCAAGGAACAACAGGTGTGGATAATAATATTCGTAATGATAAATACGGTACACTTTTTGGCGGAGAAGGTTGGGGTCGGGCGACAGTTTGTGAGGCGGGGGGTGGGGGTGAGGCGTTGGCACACCCCTAGAGGGACTATTGTAAACCAAAAGTCAGCATTCTCTAATTAATCTTATTGAAAGCAGAACCGAGCCAAGCCTAATGAGCGCCTTCGTGCAAATAGGTATCGAGTCGAGGGTTCACTGCGGGAGGTCCAGGGGACTGGCACTCCCCCGGGATATAACACGATTTAAAAAAAATGTTACGGGTTAAGCGCTCTCCTGACATTCAAAATATTCAAATGGATAAGCCATCATATAATAAAAGGCTATTCAAAAGGAAAGGCCTTTGGGTTATTGACCACATAGCTTGATGGGTAATTTACAGTTTTTTTCGGAATTTCCGAACTTTTCGTAGCTTTACATCTGAGGGGCATGAACAACATTTTACACCACAAGTTTCTGGACTTTGTTCCTATTCACGGCGGTCCTGATGCAAAGTTTAATTGAAAGAATGTTAATTGAGAAGGCTCCCACGCTATTGAAGTTGTAATTGAAAGGCCTTTTTATGTTTTGTATATAATTAGATTCACCTGACGGAGGGTACCATCGATACCGAAACAAGCAAACGGGAATAGCACCAGCTGAGCAAAGTAACATATATAGTCAACAGTCGACCGCAGTGTACCGCCATCCCGTGTACCGTGTACCATGTACAGTTGTACAGTTGGGGTGACAATTATACCGCCTACATTATCCGGTATTAATCCCTCAAAACGGCGTTGCCTGTTAATGCAAAACATGTCCCGCGGGCCCCGGGAATGGAGGCACCGCACAAACACTGTGGTCGAAAATGGCTTCGAAACAAATACACGCGGTCCAAATATTTACACAAACAATAAAACAGCCTTTTTTTGTATGGAATTTACAATTTCTCGAATGAAAAGAGCCGTAATGCGTTAATTAAACACGCCGATAAAATTTTTCCATCTAATGGACAGATAGCATGATCGTTGGTTTTCTCTTAAATTGTAGCTTTTTATTCAATGTTTATTTGATGAGGAAATATTGATCATGTCTGTGTTTAATTGAGTGGCATTTCGCGCTTTAAATTAATATTTTTACCTGGCGTTATTTTTTTTCAACCCCCTAAATAATGGGGTAAGTCAACAAGGATACCATTAAGGTGCGCTCGGTTTTATTCGGCGTTTTAATTGGTTCGGATTCTGTATTTTTAGGCCCTTAGATTCAAATAAGTTCTCTCCACGAAACTAGTACTATTTATTACCCGACTTTGCTTCATTTTACAAACGTTTTTAGTAATTGAACAATAGGAAAAAAATGAATAAACAGTTTAGCGTCTCGTATTTTTCGAGAATGAGATCGATATTTCAAAGCCAGTGATGAAAATTACGCTGTGATCTGAATATAAATTACCTAGATCTTTGGAGACTTTAACGGATATAATATATGCTTTATTGGTTAGAAATAAGGCTAGGCACCAGTTTGGAGTTGACTTGTGTGAGTAAACTTGATAATTCTTTCAGCGATGGCATTTTTTCAGTTTTTAAGGGGCAACAACTATTGAATGTGCCACTAGATAGCTGAACCAGTGACTCGACCACGTGGTAAAATGTAACAGCTGGGAGACAATGCAAATTAAAAGTGCATATTGGTGCCAAAGTGGCGAAACCATCAGTGAAATAGCAAGAGACGTCGATGTATTCTGGGGGCCGCGATGCCACCCCGCGTTGCAACGCGGTACGCCAGGCACCGGGCGCAGGCATGATGTATGAGGCGGTGCTAATGATGATCATCCTAATGGTCGTAATTAGAATGTACCAAGTGTCAATTATTTACGCGGCAATTGATTGCAAACAGGCGCTACCTTCTTGTTGATTACAAATCAACGGGTAACATATTTTACTTCAAATCGCGACTAAAACATTTAGTAAACGAGACTATGCAAAACCTACCCACGCTTTATTCCCAGGATATAAATATCAGCTTGAAATTTTAAAAGGCTTAATATTTTTCTCACATCTACTATAATTATGACTTCCATTGTAGATTGTGATGATGTTTCAAAATTTGGCTGATGACTGAAGTGGTACAACTTGGAGTGGTACAACACTTCAAATTGAAGGTCGATAGATAGATGACAGTTATTTGATATGGAAAATCTAGTAAGCAATCTTCAATTAAGCCGATTGTCTCGCTTGTTGCCCAGCGAACTGTTCGGGGAAGAAACTATTTATCAGTCCGATTAGTATCTCGAGACGTTCTTGCTTCAGTCACATCCGCCATCTCACCGTAACACGGATATAACTCAGCAGTGGCACACGACTAACTTCTCCCTTTCCCAACTATCCAGGAATAATGCCGGACAGGATAGAGCTCGACACCGGCCCGCACCGCAAGCGGTCGGTTAATCTACGGAATAATCGCGGGATTCAAGTTTAAATCTAATTCGGTGGTATCGGTCTAGCCCTGTTCCTTGCTCCTGTGCTGCCAGTTTCTGCTACTTTCACTGGCTTTTGACCGGGAATTAAGCTGGCTTACCAGCTCGTCAACTTTACTTCCTAGCCTGGATTGGCTTTTTTTGGTGAAGGGAAACTCTGCAATCTGTACCTTTGTACACATTCCATAGATACCTACTTTAGCTGTTGTTAATCTTAAGAAGTTTGTAGGGTTAAAAATGTCATTTGAAGTAAATCTTACTCAGGTGTACAGATATTCTTGTGGGTAAACGTAGAACTGCTTGACATTCCGCTTGCATTAATTATCACACCGAAACTAGAATTCCCGAACAATCATGTTTCGCAGTGTAAGTTAGGCAGGGTTAGTGTTTAGGTAACCAAGTTCCACTGGAAACTTGGTGCGCAAGGAAGGTAATTGATTAAAATAGGTGGTGGAGATTATGTACATATCCGCAATGATCAGCGCGCGGTCCAGCAGAAGAGTCGGCGCAGCGTTAATGGGTTTTTGATTACTTGGCATATAACATGCGGGAGCGTTAGTTTGCGGAGTTAACCATTATGTGTGCAGATTTCCGGAATAAGTTTGTGCTCATAAAACGCCGCTGAAAATGAGTTTATCTCGTGAAGACCCGGGTGGAATGCAGCCAGCAGCCAGCAGCCAGCAACCAGTGGCTAGGAGCTACTTGAGATGCAGGGATCGCGAAACTACTAACGTTTTAGAATGATAATTTTTCTAAATTAGACATTCCGGAACCTGTGTGTACCTTTCTTGCCCCTCGCCTCGCCGAATAACATTTTAAAACTCGTTTAACTTTTGTGTATAAAAATACTATAAGAGAGAGGAAAACTAATGCGAGACGCGAATGGTTTGCGGCAGATGGTGGGAATGCGAAATGTTTGTTTTTTTGACGGCAATTAAAGAAAACTTTTGACTTAAATTTAAGAAAATTCGTAAACGGGCAGCACTTTTTGCAAGGTTTTCCTTGCAAAGTGAACGGCTTGAAAGCCATACTAAAGAAAACACAACTTGTAAAAGTTTATACACCATTTTTTTTTACTTTAAATAATTGAGCTTTTAATATTCTAGAAAAAAAAATAGAGTAAACTCTTGTAAAATTCTCTTTACTTTAGACATTAGTTTTAATCTTCATTTTATTAGATTAATGCTTATGTCAAATAAGCTTCACAAATCATATAACAAGCTGCGGAGATTTCTCGTTATTCCGCAGGATGCTACAGACGCGCTAAGTAAATTATGCACGCTTCTGGGAATTTAGAAATCTCAATCTCTGGCGCTGATTTCTTGAAGGGGTAATGCCTCTGGAGAACAGTCATCTTGTTTGAGACAATTAAAAACAGTCGACTGCGAGTCAGTCAGCAAAGTTGGCGTATGTTCCAAAACTTTATAGTTAGACTGTAGTGTGCTTTATGCAAAGTGGTATCCTAATTTTAGCAATGTAACTTATTGGCGTTGCTCTGCCATTATAATAGTACCATTTGAAGAACCGACAAATAAGCTAACAATATAAAGGTATAAACTGTGCGTGACACTTTATTGTAAAGGGATTGAGATTCAATCAAATTCCGAGGAAAATCGTCGTTAAACCTCACCACATAAAGTTCGGTAAATTCAATCCACGTAAAAGACTAACGTATAAAAAAACGTAAATGCTCATTGAGGTGAGGAGACATCTCGCCAATTTAAGTTTAACTAAGTTTAAGTGGATCACTTTTCGGAGTTTGTTAGTGTGGCAGTTTAGGCGAAAATGAGAGAGACGCGTATCAAGCTTCAGAAACCACATCCAAAAAGGGCCGCATTACTTCCTTCATATTTTTTCAGAATCACATGACAAAAAGTACATTTTGCCGAGTGGGCCGCAAAGTGGGAAGCGAGTGAGTAGTGTGTGGAATATATGCACCGAGCCATTCAGACATTAGGGCGATAAGAGGAACTTTGCGAATATTGGAATGAAACATTTAATATTTATAAAGTTGTGAATAAGTAAGAAGTCACGGAGCTCTTATGTGTTCTATATTGAAACGTTATTTGCATGCAGATGTATTTTTTGTTCTACCTCCTTTGTTCGTGGTGAGGGAGGTATCTTTAACGAGGAGATGTGGCTGTAATGGCTCCACCAGATACGGCCCTACATATGTTCCGCTTGTCACAGGGAATGATTTCTGGCGGTTTTATTACTCGTATAAAAAATATTTACTCGTTAAATTAGAATACATTTTTTTGAATTCAGGAACAACCATCTAAAGAAAATGTTGGTGTCTGTCTAAAACATGTAAATTACAAAATTGTAATGATGCTACTCTCATGCGTTAACAATTACAAGTTTTAAGAACTTTAAAAAAAGTTGGAATTTATCGAATTATTAAAAACAATAAAAATAAATTCAATTTAAAATTTCATCCAAACAATTCTGAAGTTGAATGGGTAACAATGCAATATGGCGGAACATTTTCTGAACCGGTCATAACGACCACGATTCTAAGATTTCCATCTTTCCGAAGTTTGAAGGACCAAAGTTTCAGCCATAACCGTTTGAATAAAATAAGATCCGATGCACTTGTCTGCACGCATTTGGAACACAAGTAATAATAATAATAATAATAATAATAATAAAAATGTTTTATCTTCTATTTTTTTATAACAAAATAATAAATAATGATATCCTCACTCGGATTTCCAGTGCTGAGGATTTCATTTACAAAATATTAAATTACATTATATTAAATTGATGAAAAAAATTTGTTAGGTGAGGTGTTTTAAGTGCAGTTGAGTGGTTTCGGTGTTAATATATTTTCTATTTCAGATCTACCGTATCGAGTGTTTTATTTGATTTTTAAATTTATTACGTTTGTTGTGATTTTTAAAGGATAGTGGGATTTTGTTGTAGAGTTTAGTAGTGTAAGAAGTTTTTTTTATCCAAATGTTGTGTCTGTGGTTTCTTGTTGTATGTGTTTTTGACTCTGAGATCTACTGTTTCTAATATGTGTGATTATTGTTATTTCTTGTTATTTGTGTTTATGAAGTAGTATTGTTTTAGAGTATAATTTTTTTATCGGCATAATTTTAAGTTTGTCAAATATTTCATCAGTACTAGTTATTTACTACAGGGATGTATATAAGTATAATTTTCATGCTTTTTGTGTTCTAATGAGTAAATTAAAAATATTATCATTAGCCCTGCCCTATCCGATAAAACCATATTCTAATAGTGATTGACAGAGAGCCATGTAGATTTTAATCAAATCTTTTGTACTGAGGACATTCCTGATTGTTTTATAGAAGTAACCAATTTTTTAAATTTTGTTATTTAAATAATTAATGTGGTCAGCCCACTTTAAATTGTGATCAATTTTTATGCCTAGATACGTTATGTAGTTAACAGTTTCCAATAATAGACAATTACATTGACCGTTTAAATGTGGTAAGCTATGAACTTTCAAGTTAAGGTTTGTATCTGAATTTTTAGTACTGTTTATTTTTAAAGTCATTATTTTGGTTTTATGCAGAACCGGAATCCAGAAAATTCACAAACTCTAAAACAGTATTTATCTTGCGGCGAGATTTAAGGTGAGAATTTAAACAATAATATAATGATCCTAGTTACCACAGATTCGCCAGATATCTTCCCGCTGAAATATATGGAGATGCGGTGGTGGATTGTATAAAGTGTTAGAAGCGTTCATTTGTGAAATTCAGAAATGATTTCCATATCTTCGGGCGGTATTACGGTGAGTCGGTAACGATAACAGATTGGCGGGGTCTAGAGAGCTTCCCTCCAGCGCCAGCGACAGGTACAAAATAAACACAGTTCGACAAATCTCCGATGCACAAGATACCGTAAAAACGTCAAAGGCTCTTCGGCTTTCCTTATTTACGTTCGGAGTATTTCTAGGTGCTTATTAATACTATCGGTGTATTATTCTACCGATTGAAATAAATTTCTCTCATGTCAAGATTAAGTTCAAAAATAAAATACCTGCAAACGTTAAATTAAAAAAAGAGGGATGGTGTTGCTACAAAAAAGAGATTTGAACGTAGTGCTATGATTTTATTAAAATACTTTTGGTGGTCAGCCTTGGAAAAAAAACCCACGATGAATAAATCGAGAACTTTAGTAATTTAGCAGGTAAACCAAAAATGTATCAACAGTTTTATTTGAAAAAAAGCAATGTATTAATAATTCATATACAGAGTTATCATAGGCGGGAAAAGCCTCCGCTGAAATTTGCGAAAGTGTTTACATCATTACGGCATTAAGGCAAGTGCCAAAGTTTATCCATCAAAAATCTAGTTTCTTTCGCGCTCGCTCGTCGCCGTCTTTTGGGTTGGAAAGGGAGAGGGTGGGGAGGGGAGAACAGGGGAGCAGAAACGGAAAGGGGAGACAATAAAAAAGGGGATTGTGTAAATATGGCGGCGATGGTTTTTTGGTCGAGTTAAAATCAGACGGAGTCTCAAAGCGACGATTAGAGGTGGCTGCATTGGCTAAATTCAGATCTCAATTGCTAATATTCCCCTTTCTCTAGGATAAAAGAAACAAGTGGCCATGTCGGAATGTGAACAATTCAGTTCGGCGGCTGGAGCAATAAAATGAATTGAATCGGATACGCGAACTAAGATGGTCTATGAATATTTAAAGTCAGTTTATGGGTCGCACACATGGGTTGCTGTATGCGAATGTGTCGGGAGATGCATCGCATATTTTTTCAATACTCCACCACCCCCTACTAAAAAGTAGAGTGGTAGAGTGGGAACGTATACAAAGAATTAATGTTAAAACATTTTTGATGGTTTTTATTGTTGGCATTATTCCTAAAACAGACGAACATCCGGCTAACTTTAATATCATAAACGTTGGTGAACCAAAGTGTTTACGTATCTAGTCGATTAGCGGCCGGATTTATCGCCAAATGCGATTAGTGTGTCTGTGTTGCGGCTTCCGAACGATGTTTTTTTATCTTCATTCAGCCGTCATTTCGGTGGCGCGCCCTGTGCCTTGTGCCTTGTGCCTTGTGCCGGGGTCCCGTGCTGTGCGTGCGCGGAGAGCAGAAAGTGCCCGGGTAATTGATGGGTGACATTTATGATATTGATAAAGATGGCGGAAGAGGAGACGTCATTTCCTCGGGCCGTCCCACCTCCTACCTGAAACGCTGCCCTTTCCGGCGTCATTCCAGGCCATCTTGATATCGCTTGATGGAGCATAAACAAGACGAAAACACGGTAATACGAATTCGATAAATTACCACCGAGCGATAAAATCTCTATTACAGAGACGTATTCAATCCTTTACAAATAATATTCAAGGTAATGTTTTTATGTTGAATTCTTTCTTGCTGATCTTTAATATATAAAATTCGAAAATATAGTGGCACGTAAATAATTTATTGATGTATTGCATAATTCCTCAGAGATTGTCAATATCAATATTCGTTTGTACTTTGTGACATACTTTAGTTGGAGGCGAGGGGATGAATAGGAGAGGATAATATCAAAGCACTTACCTCTGTGTCGGTTGGTCTGTTTATCAAACATGAGCATAGCGTCCTCGATCTGGAATGTAAAAAACATGAACGTTATTTCAAGAATTAATAAACAAGACTTAGGATTATGTTAATTTTATTCTGAAACGATAAGAATTGTACTTGGGTTTCGTAAAAAACAAATGAACAAATATGCAATAATACATGCCATAATAATAAAAAAAAAACACTTTAAAATGTTGGTACAATTTATAATATTCAGGAAACGTAACTAAATACACATTCATAGTAATGTCATCCACTGGCCAATTTTTCAGTCCACTAAAACATTTTCCCAACGTTACGGTAAATATTACCATGCTTACAGGTTAAAAAAGAATGATTTGTTATAAAATTAAGCATTGCAAAAAATATATTCAGCGAAACCTTTTCGATGTTTGTTATTTGTCGCAATTGTCCCCCAGCTGACTTCCGCAGAGTTTCATGTACCGAAACTCGAAGGTTTTTTCATGTTAGGGGCTGTAAGTAATATTGAGGCAACAGCGGTTACTGAAGAAAGTGTACGAATAAAATATCGGACACGGTTTTTTCTATTTTCCCCCAAAAAGCCTCCAGTGAAAATAAATATACACCAAAGACCCGCCACTTCTGCAGCGTGGGCGGTTGCGCAGGTATTATTTATTTTTTGAAAAGAATAAGGAAATAAGTAACAATGAATTTTCACGAATATAATAATATACAATTTCATACATTAATGTTTCCTTTTTACTTTTCCATGATATGGGCTACATTAAAAGGCAGTCGTAATTACAACTTTGCGTGTCGGACGTGGGAGAGTGTATATATTATATTCGAATGCTGGGGAAGTAATATAATCATTTCTGCAATGACGCGGTCTAAGCTGAGATTTGGAGGAAGGAATCCAGGCTGGTGCGAGGGAAACTAATGCGATTCTTCGCATTCCGTAAACATTCGTAAAAAGCAAGCTCCAGCCGGGAGACGCTAAACGCGAAATGCGTCACTTACCGGATTTCAAGGGGATCATCATTCCGGGCTTTCCCAACCACTTCCGCACTTAGTGGACGCAGGGACTTCTATTCAATTTAATAGAAAACGTTAAAATACGTAGTTATTAGGCGCACGTTGCGTTTAATACTATTCAAATGTTCATTTGTGATTCAGAAGATCTAAATATCAGCCAATTTCAAATGTGGTATTAAATAAGCTGATATGTAATATATTATTAGGCAGAAAGTAATGGTGTTTCAGAGAACTGAAATTTGGAAAGTAGATAGTAAACAGAAATACGCTTCACTTAATTCAAAGAATAACCCACTTCTTTCTTGATTCAGGTGTAACAAAAGAATCACAAGTCAGAACCGGTATATACCGGCATTGATACCGACTCGATACGGTTAAGTCCGTAGAGGCCAGTTCGTTCTATCCGTAGAAGGAGGGAGGGGGTTGGTGAGGTGGATGGGGGCGGGGGCGGGGGCGGGGATAACGGCTCCCAAGGGCGGCCTTCCACTTCTAACTTACCAATTCAACTTTTTGTTACATTTACAACCGTGACTACGCATGTTGGCCGCGCGTGGAAATTTGCTCCACAGCCCTGTCGATTGTATGCTCAGTTGGAGTTGATGCCATGAGATGATATGGATCGCTAGGAAATGTAGGGGAAAATTTATTTGAAAATATTACGTTAATCCATCGCTTGCGTAAGACAATTTGCTGACGAGCCAAAATAATCAATACAGAAAGCGCGTTGGATTTATTTGAGAAGGTGGCTCGGAAAATGAACCACCTACTCGAAAAATAAGGAATTCTTATCGCGCGCAGAAGAAATAATTTTAAATCGTTTTATGTGGGAAAAGCGATTTGTTCCAAATATTGGAGTGTCTCAACCCCTTGCGATTTGGCTGACAAGTTCGGGGATTAACATATTTTTATCTTCAATTCGAGAGTATCGTTTAACACTGAAACTCCATTATCGGATTTAAAAAGCTGTTTATGTTCACCTACCCCCTTGTTGACTCCGACAAATGTGTGCCGAGTAACTTGAACGCCCTACTAAAATACTCGCACTACGTTCGATGACAAAAGATCACGTACGAAGCAAAGTGATTCGTAAAAAAAGTGGTAACACGTAAGGACAGAGAAACGTATGCCGTGTGAGCGGTTCAGTGTCAAAACTCAAGGATCAGGCATGACGGGAATCTAAATGAAAAAAGTATTTTACGGCGTGATCTCAGATTGAAGTTAGGGATTCAGAAATTTCAAATCGAAATATTATATCTGAAGGCCACACTTTCCAAAATTCCGCCAAACCTTTATCTTTCAATTTTGTGGAGAGTGAAAATCAATATGAAAATCTTAAGGTATCAGAATAGATCTCCAGGATGAACCAGTATTTTTCAAAGAAATATTGGAAACGACATGCAGTATTATTTCTGCAAAAATCTATTCAAAACTAACAACAACAATAAAACCACCACCAGTCACAGAGAAAACACAAATACGCCTTACAGGACATTTTAAGATGTTAAACGTGACTTAATATAGAACAAGACCATTCAGGTAAAATAGTTTTATTGACCTTTTTCCTCATTAAATGACTGATCAGTTTTATAAGGTTTATTATTACAAAGTTCATGCGCGATCTTTTGTATTGAGCTACTAAAGAACGCGTGCGTAGCGGAGATAACGGCGGGACCTTTCAAAGGAAATTGACGGCCGTTGCCTTCAACTTTTATCTTCGGCTATCGCACAAAGTGACGAATGCATAAGGCCTTCAAAAAAATACATTAGAGGTTGGGGTTGAATGAACACCGTGATATATTTACTTTAAATGGAATATGATGTCTTTCAGACGCATTTTTAAATAATATTTGGTTAACAAAAATGAGGGATTCGACTAATAATTTCTTTTAAAATATAAATTCATCATAAATTCAACTTAGTCCGAGCAAAAGAGAAGATCCAAATAAACGTATTAATTTGCGGTGGAAGCAGGTAGGTACAGATTTCATTTGAATGCTATAATAAGTGTTTCTAGTAGACAGGTGCTAATGGACACTTTCAATTAGAGGAAAGCAATAAAAATGGTAAAAAAAGTCTATTGCCCGAGCTACGTTCATGTACCACCACGACCGCACGTCCAGTTTCATTCAGAATAAAAAACTTTCCAATATTTAGCTTGCGGCCTCAGAGACCCTCTGTATTATTTAGTATTGAGGCATCAACGAGGATTATCGGCCATTTGCAAATGTGACATCAGTGATATACGATCCAATTCCAAATGGACGTCTAGTTATTACGGGGAAATTTTAATGCCTCGATGATGTGATATATTCTGATATCTGTATATGATAATGAATCACGGAATAAAATATTCGTGAGATCGATTTTTGTGCGTTTGGATATATTTTCAAACGAAATCACGCATAACCTGAACTAAAGATGAATTAATTCGGGAATACGCGCAACGATTACACATTTAGGAACATTCGGGCGTGATGTGCAAACTGGTCCCGCGCGCCGGTCACCGTGCGTGTGCGGCCTTTTTGTTCAATAATTTGATTTATGTAACGTAAGCGTCGATTAAAAGCGCGGTTAATGTGTTTATAAGCAAAAAGTGGCAAAAACGCACAATGAATACTTAGCTAAATCGTTTCGTGTTTGTTTTTGTAATAACATCAAAATTTGTTTTATGACAGGAGCACAGGCGTATCTAACAATGATCATAATGCGAAAATGATTATGATCGTATTAAAATATCAACAAATAGTAATAGAGCCGTACTTCAATTTATCATTGTACAATACTACAAGAGTATAAATAATCATATGGGCATTATAATTCCGGTAAAATATATTTGTTTCTATTGTCACCCGTAATATGTGCAGTCCGATATCGGATTACCAATCAAAGGGTTCCGATTACAAATGACAGAAAGGCAATATTAATAAAACGTTTCTGAAAACTATCCGTCTTTGAAATTTTAATATTTAATATATAAATCTTTCCTTTTCCATAAAAACCAATCGGATTAAATCCATAAATTTCTTTCAAATATCAAAAGGCAACGGATAACATTATCATTAAGCCTTAAAGAGGTATGGAAGGCTGCTGAATTATGGCAAATAAAAGGAATTGAGAGAAAAAGGCGAGGTCCGCCGGCAGCAATAGATCATGAAGCGGCGATCCCGCCCCACCGAACTGAGAGAACTTTCCTCGAAAACACGGAAAACCAGAGGAGAATCACTCACATCTCCCTTGCCACGCCGGGTACCTGCCCATTCCCTCCCCCTTCTCCACTCGCCAGGCCCACCCTCCGCACGAGAAACAAGCTACTGACCAAAGGAGGTATTAAGTGTTTTGTTTGATAAGGAAAAGGGCGGCGGCGATAAAAATGATGCGATTTTTAGATCAACGCAATTTAGGGACTTATTAAGTCGACTTTTAGGAGTGATATTTACAATAACACCCTCGTAAAATGACTAACATTCAAATAAAATAAGTAAATGAAATGTTTATTTAAATTTAATTCGCCATATAAAACAGTTGGTTATAGTTTGTTCGACAAAAAATGTCTGAATTGTTTAGGATATTAGAATAAATTATACTAAAACATACATGCTTTATGCAAAAAATAGGTTTTAAGCCAACCAACGTCAGAGAATAACAGTTTCAGATAATTCCTTACAATTCCGTGTCGGTAAAACGTATGATTGTTGATGGGAAACGAACACATGCTGTAGCAGCTGCCGAACGAAAGATTTATGTTTAAAGTTTAACCCATTTAAAACACGTGATATTTCGTTACCAACTTCGGGAAATAATAATTTAAGATCCGGGGAAAATTTCCCGGAGAAGTTCGGAGCAGCGCGGGAGAACATTCCTTAACTGAAGTGCCGGAGTCGAACTTTCGTTGTAAATGCTTGTCAAATAAACGGCTCTAAGTACAAGCATAAAGAAAAAACCTAATTTTGATTTCTGCGAAAGGGTTTTTATTGCTTCCATAAACTTGATGATATTAGTCCCACGTAAATTAACCTTATTCTTGTACTTCAACTGTCACCATTTCCGAATTAAGAGCTTTCCTTAGATTCAAATATTTGTTAGCTTTATTACAATCAATATTTCATTAGAATTAATCAAACTATTCTACTTGAAAATATTTAGGCTTCTTCGTAACCTATAAATATAATCAATAAATACGGTTAAATAAACCCATAATTTAAGTTTTAGACTTACGGAATTAAATTTCATGTAATTTAAATGTTGATTTTATTAATTTTTCATTTTATAACTATTATATAACCATGCTACTTATGAAGGGATTTAATACAAACAAACGGAATATTAGCATTAAAAAATATGAAGGCATGCTCTTTTTATGTATGGTAAAACAGTATACAGTGAATATCCCAAGATTTTTGGATTTTCAAAGAATTTGAAGAAAAAAGGATAAAAGGAGAATAATCAATTAAACTGACATAAAGGATAAAAATTTCCGGGAAACTTCAAACGATTTTATTCGACTAGACCTCACCCCTAATAAATCATTTATGTAAAATATAGAACGCAAAAGTATTTCCCTTATAAGTCATCCCCGACAGTATTTTATACCAGTCACTTTCAAGACACGAATGCGAATCCTTAGGGCGAAATACAAAAAAAAAATAGATTGACGAATTGCGCCACGGGGATTGGTGCCGTCTCTCAACCCGAATCTCAAGCCCCGACCCCCGCAACCTTCCCTCGCCGGTCCCACTACCACCTCACCAGCTACCCCTTCAAACACAGGCCGGGACATCGAAAACATAATACACTTAAACAGTCTGAACTAACAATATAAGATCCGTTCGCTTCAGAACCGGGAAACCTCTTACAAGCCTCTTTTCTGTTTACAATCGGGAAAAAGTAATCTCATAAAATAAGATAATACAAAACTCGATGTTGTATATTTATTTTTTTATATGATCGCTGCGAACGTATGTCTTTTGAAAGACAACATAATTGGCCATCGCGAGGCAGATATATGAGATTATCTTGCACTTTTCTGTTACGGGACTGTTCAATTGGAAAACACTTGAAGCGGTATTCTTAAAGCCATAATATGTTTACAAAGAAACGCTTTATGCGTTACTCACGCTGCAAATACCGATTGACTTTATTTATGGCTTCATATGAATTTAACACTTCTTTTTCATGTTTCGTTTTGAACAAATCTTAAGGTGTTCAATTTATGGCAATCAGCACTAAATGCAGAGAGGTAAATATTTTAAAAGTAACATTTAAATATGCACGATAATTCTAAAGGTTATATGTATACACAAAATCTATAATAACAAGTGCATTAAGGGTGTAAAGAAGCCCGCCACAGATGAATAACTGGTTATGATAGTACGAAGGTAGTGATGTAAGCGAAGGAAGAGAGAAGACGGGAAGAGAGCCTCCACTCATCAGGTGTTAAGTCGACCACACGTTAACCATCCCGGGAGGGTGGTGTGGGGCGAGCAACACTCGCTCCTAGCATCTACGTCTCCTTGCTCTTAACACAGTAAAAGCCTCGTGGTAAATTCCTTTAAGGCCTAATTTAATTAATTAGGAACACTATTTCAGTACTGTATTATTATTCGGATACGGGACAACTTGCTACGCGAAATTTATACCATATCCAAAATAAGCTTAAGCGCGACATAATTATTTTTTTGACAGGAAAAACTTCGGAGCTAAAGCTTCGGGAATTTGCATGTCTACCTTTGCTAGGTGGTGTCTGGGAAAAACCTGATAAGTGGAAAACGGTATGTTAATATGTTAAAATCTTTTGGCCCGTTTTGTTCAAACTAACCGTTATAGTTATATTCAAATATCATTTATTAATTTTTTTATTTAATATAAATATATATAAAATATTTAATAGTACAGATATGTCTTAATACTTAATTACAAAAAAAGTATAAATTTATTTAACAAAAAGTGCCCAACTCAATAGAGATAGATTTCTTGTGTTTGAGTTTTGGAGCAGCGCCATCTAGTGACAGTAGTGAATAAATATAAATAATAGATCAATCTAGAATAAACGCATCAGTAGCCATATTTTTAAATTTAATAATAAAAATAATGAAAAACGAAGTTTTCAGGATATTTCAAAACGCCACCGATATGATACTATTAAATAAAATTTGATACTAGACGCAATGTTTGAAGAACGTACACAATCAAATCTCTTAAATAATTTGGTGAAATGCTTAATGAGAGTAAGGTGAAATGGTCGTAAAAAATAGTAATATTTATATTTACCATGAAGAAAAAATACATTGTTCAGCGTTTATAGTTGCCGAAAGAACTGAACTTCGTCAGCATTTTTTAGACTTTTAAATGGTTCGCCGCGAAACTTCTTTGATTATCAAAAGTGTATGCGGCCTCATTAAGTCGGCCCGAGGACGATTTATTTTTGCGCCGCAGGAGAAAAAGCTCGTTGATATAATTAATTTATGACTCTATCATCCTCGAACGTAAAGTTTATCACGGGGAACTGATGAAAGTTGGGAGGACTTGTCATGGCGGTCACGCGCGGACCGCGGGCATTACGGCGCGGGCGGGGGGCGACCGGTCCATACCGGGCAAAGCCGGGCACAAGGACGCTGCCTACCGAGCGGGAAGGAGAATAGGCTATTTAATAAGGCACACTTTTATATTTTAAACAGAACTAGGAGTGACTAGAATAATTATTTTCCCATTTAGGCAGATATGGGATGTAACTATTAAGTTTATTAGAACGAAAAGTAAAATATGTATGTAAAACAAACTTTTTTCTTTTATGATAGCGCTCAAGAAATACATATACCGAAACCAGTGAGACTACCACAACTTAGAATTTTGTGATTAAATTAACACAGCTACTGCCATTTCAAGCATCACTTCAATTCGAAATATGGCATCTTAAAATGGTGATTTAAAAAAAATTTAATAAGTATGTCTATGAAATAATAACACAAAAAAATACATATACGTATATTTGCTAGAACCGCGATTAATTGAAACCTCTAGGTTTTTAGATAAATATATATATATATATTAATAATAAATATATTAATAATGAATTAACATATATATTAATAATGAATATACACATATATTAATACTAAATATACATATATATTAACAATAAATAAACATATATATTAATAATAAATATACATATATATTAATACTAAATATACATATATATTAATAATAAATATACATATATATTAATAATAAAAATACATATATATTAATAATAAATATACATATATATTAATAATAAATATACATACATATTAATAATAAATATACATATATATTAATAATAAATATATATATATTAATAATAAATATACATATATATTAATAATACATATATATATATATATATATATATATATATTAATAATAAATATACATATATATATATATTAATAATAAATATACATATATATTAATAATAAATATAAATATATATTAATAATAAATATACATATATATTAATAATAAATATACATATATATTAATAATAAATATACATATATATTAATAATAAATATACATATGTATTAATAACCATAAAATAATATGCACCACTATCTCGTTATACCAAAGACACGATATCAAGGGTTGATTTTAGTAAGCATTCGTAATATAACCTAAATTTATAATATGGTAACCTTACGTCAGGGGTTGCACGGTAATGCACAGCATTTTAGTACTTGTAACGCACACCGTGAGAAGAAATAGTCTACGTTGCCTGCTACGCACATGCAGTACTTCAACCCTTTCAAATTCCCATCCCCGGCCGGTGCGGGCGCCACCACACGGCTTTATTGTTCCACCAGAAAGGGATCTCGACAGATTTGCTCAGGGTCGTGTCACGTACCTTGACTTAATATGGAAGGCTCGTATTACTTTACTGTTTCCACGGCGAGATGTGTTAACTCCAACGTATGCAAAAGGAAAAATACTGTTTTTATTTATGAGGGGGTTGCTTTATTCTGTTTATCTGAAAGTTAGACAACTTTACTTTGTACAATATATTTTTATGCAGTGAAAACATGACGTTTGAAATTGATAAATTAATAATCACACAATTTTATGTCTCTCAGTTCTCTATAGAAGCGAATGATTTATTTTAAATGTTGCAGAATGTTACACTTTGGTGGTTGATTATAATATGTATCTTCTAATTCAATCTTTTGTTGGAGGTTTGATAATAGTAGGAAAAATTTTGTACCATTATGATTACTTGAGAGTTTATCTGGTGCTTTACCGTTGGTTTCCACATTGCAATTTGTTGTTGCATTTCTGCAAGTGGTTGTCTTTCTAACGTCTTGCTGATGTCAATCATCTTCAGAGTTAAGTTAGAACTGGCGTTTGCTGCTACCCGATACCAGGAGGCCTATTCTCCTTTTAAGGAAAATTCCTTTTCCCTCGCCTTAGGTTTAAATACTTCTTGCTTAACTACGGTTCCGATTCTTTTAGATAACAGCCGTTAGGTGTCATTAAGCGAATGATATTCATTAAAAATATCAACATTTGTATAGTTTTAATGGGATAAAAATTCAAAATTAAGTAAGTTATCAAATAATTTACTATTGACATTATTAGTCAGGGAAATTTTTTAGTTAGTAAATATTATTAATTAGTAAACATCGTTAAATGTTATACAGATGTTGAAATTTTCGGCACGGTAAACAAAATAATGCACAATGGCAGGCGGCGGCATAGATATACCACGGCGGCAAATGTCACTTTTAGAACTAGTGACAGAATAAAAAGTCATTACTAACATAAGTAAAGTAGATACCTTTTTACAAAACATAATTTTTCATTAAAAGGCATATACATGTTATTTAAAAATAAAATAAAAAATCATTAAAATGTATTATATATTATATTATATTATATATAACACAATAAATAATATCATATACAATAAAAACATAATATAAATAATGAATAATGTAGATGTTTTGGTTCAAAACCTTGTGTTACTTGAAGATATTTCGTCAATTTTCATCAGTTTTCACAAAGTCTCTTAACTATTTGTTTAGGATTTGTTACTAAGTCTCCGGAATTCCGCAGTTAAGCAAGGAGTCTTTAAGCCCAAGGAAAAGGATAAGGAATTTTCCTTAAAAAGAACCAGAATAGACCCCTGGTTGTTTATTTTATACACTTTTAATGTGTTTTTATTACCCCATTGCGTGCCTTTACACGACCACACCACGTGTAATGCATAAAAAGAGGCGCTGCAAAATTGGAAGCCAAATTGAAGTAATCTTCAAAGTTTAAATGCGGAAAAGATAAAAAGAGCATGTTCCATTTACTTCAAACGTTCATTTTACATATAACAATGTCCACGTACACGGTCGTTAAGGCCCAACACGGCGCAATTAGGTAAACAGTTACAGTTAGGTACTGAGTAAAAATGTTTTTAATTCCGACACCGGCCTAAAAATGAGGGGTCGAAAAGTTTGAGTTTTTCCATGTAGATGTTTACTTATTCCAGCATTATTCCTAAAGCGTTTTCACTTACTCTTTCACCATTTAATTGTGTGGGTAAACTAGTAATAGTTTGTAAAACGGCCGTATTTTTAACTTGTACAAATATGAAATTTAATTAAAGTTCAGATCATTTTCTACCCGATTGCGTAATTTAGTGTCCGCTTGCCGAGTTGACCTTGTTTTCCTGGCACTTAGGGTTTACGGCACACGTGGGTGACAACACGCTTGTTAAATCGCTCAAAGTCTGGCTTCAACTTATAATTAAAGTATGCCACGGCGTTAAAGTAATGCCCTTCTCCCTTTCTAGTACTCCGGGCCAGATTGTTCCAGGGCATTTTATATTTCGAATTTATTAACCCTCACGAGACCAAGGGTTTAACTTTATGGATCATTAATTTCGAATATTTTTGTGTAACATCTTTGGAATTTGTTAATTTCTTGTATAAAGGGATGTAGAGTCATTTTGTACCACTGGGAAGCTTTTTGTATTAGATACAAATGGTTCCGGTTTAATTCCCCAAGTAAATATAGATGATTTAACCACCGAGTTTATACCTAAATGGATGTTCATACACTGTTTTGTTTTACCAAAACATCATAGCGAAATTTCAGAAAGCATATTTTATATAAATCATAAAAAACGTAATAATTGAAAAAAAAAACAAACTATAAATTAATCAAAATTTTTTTGTTAAAAGGCTGCTCTTTGATTTATAAAAACAATTATTCTCCTAATGACAGAAACATCTCAGCAGTAAAGCTCTCAGACAGGTGTGTTTCATATTCGACTGGATATTGATTACCTTTCACGAAGAGTTTTCACTGCCTGACGAATATTTAAGTGCCAAGAAAGGAAATAGACCCCAAAAAGGTAGGGTGGAAAGCAGAGCCGAACTATGCGAAGAAATAATCCTACTTATAATAATATTATTTGTTGTTTTTAATTCTAATTTTTCAATTAAAATTACTAAAATATAGCATTTAATGTTTATCGAGTTTTATTAGGATACTCTCGTCAGTTTTCCACCTATTAGAAAACTTATAAACTAGTTCAGGACTTTCTAATCCGAGTGCTTCACTGGCAAGGAGGAACTAATCCGACACTTTATGGGGGCTATAAAACCTTCTGGGACCTCTGCGTCATTAGAGGAGGTCATTAAAGTGATGGGGAATTGTGGTGGGTCAAAAATCATCGCCATACGGCAACCTGATACAATGTATTTATGGCGGCCTTTATGGTGCGGTTATTTTTTACGGATCGTTATTGGTGAATGCGAAATGGCCGCGGCCGAGTGAATTTCAACTGAAATTATTATTTTCTTATGGGCCACTATACGATTCCTCGATCGGGTGGGCAGCGGCGATTCCGGTATTAATTAATCTTCCACACTCAAAACGTCGTCATTAGGCCGCATATGGATGTAAAAGTAGATTACGGAATGTATGAAAATGGATTTAAAACAGGATTTTTACTGTTAAAAAAATAAAGTCATCAGCATAAATGTTTTGAACGCTAACTACCGTCTTCCGCAAATATGGCTGAGCATGCAACGGTGGATGGAACCGTGAAAACCATTCGCCCATACACGGCCCGATTTACGAGGTGCATTTGCGTGCGGTTTTTATACCCGTAAAAGGGAACTTTTTCCAAAGTGCCCCATAAAACCGGCGGAAAAAATAGGTTCTTATTTACATAAAATAAGAGAGCAGGGAAGCCGCGCCACGCGAGGAAGTCGCCAAAAAGAATATTTGATCGATACGCGGACATGAAAGGGCGGAGCTGTATGTGTGCCGGCTGTAAGTAACTTGACGGTTATTTACTTTAATGCCAGCAGACATTATGTATTCACATGATTGTTCTACTAATTATTTGAGTTATGGCGGACCAGCACGCACGCCACTGTTCCTTGCTCCCCCCATCTCCCCTTTCAGCCCACGCTCCCTTTAATACTTTCCTCGATTTATATTCTAGCAACCTTCCGCCATCTTCCAAACACACATTCCTTAGTCGATAACAAAACGATGCTTTTCTTGTACAACTTTGGGCTGACGGAAGAGGGAGCGCTATCGCGTCGGTTGGCTCCTGGTCTGCGCTGAAATATATGTTTCTGTCACGATAGAAAATAAAACAATGACGGAAAAACAATCACCTTGTCAGTGGAGAACTAACAAGATTGACATGTTCACAAGATTGATCAATCGTTTGGTTTACACACCTAACTCCGAGCATTCATACGCAGACTTTTGTTCTGACATTGAAAAAATATGTACGAGTACATTTAGAAGTCATGGAACCGATTGTTTTTTTGAATTTATAAATATTCAAAAGATTTATTATCTACCTAGATGTAAGTAATAAAACATTGTGAATGTATTCACAATGTTTCATGTATTCTAGTATGTATTAGTTTTTATTAAAACCCGAAGTTCGGGGTTTTGGAAAAAAAGCTTAATCTCAATCAAGTTAAGTTGATTAATCTACTTTTAATTCTTAGCGGCAGACATATTGCCGTGGAACTGCTCGCCGCACCAGCGCCAGGCGGCGGGAAAAAGAACCAACACAATTATTGTGGCGGGAAAAATATGGATAGCTTCGCAGGAAGCGTCGCTTTATAAAATCATAATTTTGAGCACAATTTGGCAAATCCCACGAAAGCGGCGAGGAGCGGTAAGGGAGCGGGAGGGGCTGGAGGGAATAGCCTGTGGGAGGAGGGAGCTCAATCCTTCCGCGTAACCTATGATTCCTTTAATCTGTCAGTCTTCCATGACCCGTGAAATTTTAATGGATGAATGTCGTCTCTGTTTCTCGCGAGGTGCCTCGTTAGCGTCATCTCACTTCTTTCCGCGTTTCCGTTTTTTCTCAGTAGGAAAATCACGTGGGAACCAGAAAACGGTTTCGCGTGGTATAAAATACTACCGCACATATTTAGGGGCGCGCTTAGTTCCGGCGCGGAGCTCTATTCTCGCAGGTTTCCTCACCCTCGCCCGTATGTATGGTAATCCGATCCCTTTATTCGAGTCACTGTGAAAATAATTATTATGAACATTTTTCATAGTTTTTTGTGGTGAGGTATAAGTTTCTGTAAAAGAAAGACTAAAATCCCTATTTAGAACCAGTTCATCAGAAAACCCTATAGTATATCAATGAACAGATTTTGAGAATCTTACAAATATCCAATTATATGCATATTTTAAAATGATTGGTAGCTGGTTGAGTCCTGCTGCTCTTCGAGGGTATAAGCACTGAATCTGCGAAACAAGAGTTTAATAATTTATTTCAAGATCATAATTTATACCGGAATATCCTTGTCTTTTAAGTATTTTTACGGGAAGCAGATAAGTAAGAGCAGCAGCGTGATAAATTCCGGCTCATTTTGGTCTCTGCGTTCTGACAACACAACACGTGTCACCACCGCGCGCCAGACTTTATCCCGCAAATATGGCAAAAGTTCCAACCGTCGAGTTTCGTTTCACATCGATGTTACCCAGTCGATTGTTTAGCGATTACTCACTGTTTTGTTTCAATACTGGCAAAGTTTGGAATCATGCCTCTATAACCCGAGTTAAATTATTCACGCCGGAGAGGATCGCAGGAAGCTGTAACCACGCGGATTCCCGCCGCTGTCTTCGAGTGCCGACTGTACTCCAGTTGCGGGGCTGTTTCGCAAATCTGCATTTAAATCGGGGAATCAGCGAAGCGATAATGAGGCCAGCAGTCTAGGACGCGGAGACTGGAGACACTTTGTCAAGATTAGCGGACCAAATGGTTGTCTCCCTGCCGTTTAGTCGCGGCGGGCATATCTCTTTCTTCGCGGGATGTTCCGCACAAGTTTAGTTTCGGCTGACGGGAGAGAGTGCGATATCTCGCTCGTTGCTTATCTAGTGAAGAATTAAGATTTTCGGATAGTCTCATCGCGTACTAGCTGAATTTGTAACTTCGCAGCCTGAATGTTTTCGTTAGTTAGCGCAAATTAAGTTTACGTTTTATTTTAGCGTGGTAGATGGAGAAATTACCGAGGAATAATGTCAGTATGGACGTGTGTAACAAAAGTTATTAAGCATTATTTAATAAATATTTGGTTTTAAACCACCATTGTGAAAGTCCCTAACAACGTGGTAGGTATCGCCTGGTCATATATATGTAAGTGGGTTGTTGAACGGAAGCATGATTAGTCTCGTTGGATATTAAGGCTGGCAGTGGGAACAGCTATTACCCTCTTTTGACCCTTCATTGGCTATTCGGGATTTAACTCATCCTTTTACGTCTGAGGGATTTTGTAATACAATATTTACATGAAGTGGAATTGTTTCAAAAGGAGACTTTTTATCTTATAAGAAAAAGGGTTCCAATATTTTTATTATGGTACTGAGCGTTTATAAAAATATTTCATCAAACTCGTTTCCACACCACCAATCATGAATGTGTTCTAGTTTCTTATATATTCTATAATCCCGAAATCGTTTTTGATTTTTTAAGCAAATGATAGAAAAAATCTTTAAAATATAAGACATTCATTATTCACATCATTAATTTCTAAATAACTTTGTGGTACCATTTTAATTAAATGATTTTTATCATTGATTATATGAAATAAAATTAGAACTTTGTTTAAAAACAAAGATTAAAAAAAAAAATTACAACCGACCGGTTTCGCTTAGCTCAAACTTTATCCAGGTAAAAAATTAAACCAAACCATAAATATAACACGAATGGATACATAATATAAAAATAATTAAAAATAACAATGAGATAGTATTCTTGTAAATAATAATATTTTAAATCTTTACATGTAGCAAACACTTTGTGGGAATAAATAATTTATAAAAAAATAAAATAACTTTGTTAAACATAATACAGAAATACGTGTATTTCTGTATTATGTTTAATATATTTTTATTCACCCCTGAGGAAGGTTCAGGTTGAATCGAAACCGGTTGGATGAAAAAATAATAAAGTGGAATTAAAACAAAGTTATTTTATTTTTTTATAATAATATTTTCTTCTTTCTTTCTGTTTCTTTGTTATAATTAAAATGCAATCTATTGCTATCTCACTGTTCATCTAGTCTACTTTTACATCGTGTCTCCCTTTGAATGTATACATAAGCACACTCTACGCATATTTTGTTTGGTTTCATTTTGTACCCTGATGAAGCTTAGGTTAAGGGAAACTGGTTGGTACTAAAAATTAAAACAAATTCCCTAGTTTAAAACAAATCGTTTTACTTCATTAAACATGTAAAACCACAAAGTGAATGCTTACCACGAAAATATAATTTTTCAAAATTAATTTATTACTCATGTAACAATTTTTGTTCCGGCAGTCGAGTTAAGCCTCAAAGTATCGAATTAGTATACAAATAACGAATTAAGAGCGCAATCTCCAGTCTCCAGTATGTAACGTGAACATCTAACGATCGGCCCCTTCGCTTGTATTCTTTTTGATCGCCATTAGCGGCTCTAACGACGGAGGCTGCGGCGCGTATCGAGTAACGCTGCAAATTATTTCACGTCATAAACACAGCCTGAGACAGATTACCGTCATTAGCCAACCACCCCCTTCCCCAACAAACCCACCCCACCCACCCCGTCTCACTACTGTCACGGCCACAAACAAGGCAAGGCCGATAAGTTGTAATAACAACAATAGAGGAAACTCGCCAAACTTTGGCAGCGAAACCGGGAACTGTATTAATACAGAAACACGAGCAAAATGAACAAGGCTTTGGCTATACGGGTATAATATGGACACACTGTTGCGAGCAGACATCGTCTTCTACGAATGGAACACATTAAATCACATCGATAGATATGGTATTCAAAACTTGCTGAACGATGTTAAAACGCTATCGTGCTTTGACTTGTAAATGTTAAAATAGTAAAACCTAGATTTAAATACCAAAACCCACTGATAATAATAGTCAAATAGTCAACCCCTTTATGGGCTCTAGTGATAAAAACTTTGACATGGTTGTCACGTAAGATAACGATTATAAGGAGGCGATGTTTGCTGCCTAGAATGATTCAGATTTATTTTATGGAGCTGCCATTTTAGTTTCGTCATGAGAAAATACTTGGTTGGTGTTTATTTACTAAGAAATACTATTCAAAAGAAATCTTATTTGAAAACACCACTACATTGTACATGTAAATTAGGAAAATTTACAAAACACACACAATACTGTGAATGATATTTATGATTACACTTTGGTGTACAGTTATATCTCATTACGGCAGTTATCATAAAATGAATTCAAGTTCTAAAACACCCAAAGAGTGCTTGGAATAAGTCTCAAACGATTTATAAGTAGTATCTGCTTAAAACTTCAATCTAACACGATCGTACAGCTCCCATTTACTTGGTACCTTCACTTGATTCTGCGAATTGTCATTAAGAAGATGCGCAGAACTGAATGTGTCGACGTTCTTGGAAGGTTTACCCTCGAAGCGAGTAATTTTCTAGTCCAATGACCACTCAAGGGGGTCGGGGAGTAGTTTGAAAGGGTTCGGGGTGGCACTGATAAATTACCGATCTTTGCGCTACTGACAGGTAAAACGAGAAAACGGACAAATAAGGTATAAGAGCTCCTAGATCATGGAAAGCTTGTGTGACCTCTTAAATGCTTTGAAATATTCGAAACGCTTAAATAATTCAACCCCTGAACCTAACAACACGCTAAACTTCAATAGTTTTCATTACGATTAAGAGTTATTTTTTAAAAAACAGTATTATAAAAAAAAAATCTACATGTAATCTACATCAGGATACAAAGCACACTGAAAAATAATGACATAACCATAGACAAATTATAAACATGTTTATGCTAAAGTTTGTTTAAAAATTAAGAATAAGTGATGAGAGAAGGTAAATAAAAGGTATTGCTGTAAAAATAATTACATAAAAAACACCAACTTATTATAAAACACTAATTGTATTTAAATATAAACTTGAACACAATCACGGAACAACCAATGCATCAAAATAAAAATAAAATAATTCGAAATGTAGGTTAGGTATTGACGTGGAAATTAAATTTAAGAGATGGCAAATTTTTTTATAAAATTATATCAGCCTAACTTGTACTTCTTTAATCGACCATTAACATTAATTTCCAAAATTACAAATGTAAATCAGATGTATTCGTATGTAAATTTTTTAGACCTTTAGTCAAAAGTATTTCTAAAATGCGATTGGCTAATTCAGAAAAAAAAGTATTACTCCCCAGGCGCTCCTTAACTCTAGTATTAAATTTATATTTATTTATTAAATAGAAGTTGATACAAAATAACCCACAGTCATTTAATTCTTATTATGTGTTTCTATCACTTTACGAAAATGAACTTTCGTTAGTAATTGATTTCATTCAATATCATATAATATAACACAGTTAAAGCATAACAATGCATAGTAAAAGTTAAAATGATTTTTTTTATTAAAAAACCTTTGTAACTCTTTTCCACTTATTTATTTTGACTGTACCAGTTTCACCCTATAATGGGCATCGTCAGACTGGCACAATTAAAACTAAATCTATGGTATATATAGCACCGATGTCAAGAGTGAGTCCCCCTGCTTTCTAATATTGTTTTTATTTATGACTTGAAATTTGTTTTATTGCTGACGGTACTGTTTACTATTATGTTTTAAAAAAAATACTTTTGTTTTGGTTTTTTACCCTCTGGAAGATGGATTATATTGTGTTTGTTTGCTGAATTTATTGGTTTTTAAAAAATGTTAGCAGTTTGCAGTTGTACTATTATTGTAAAAGAACGTATCAACATGTTAACTATTAATTGAAAAGTGTGATTGTAGATTGTAAAAGGTTACAGTTAATGTAACCCAAAAAACAGTTATTTGAAGCTTACTGGTGTATTTCTCATTAAAAAGCTAATTTCATTGGAAAGCTGTTGATAGAAACGATTACACCAAAATTCACGTTATTTTTCAGAACACAGAATTAGCCATTAGGTACGCTAAAAATATATATATATTTATGACTCTAGCATTTTATAACAGGGTTGTAATAAAACAATTGTAGTAACAATATAAATTAATGTTGATTCTTTGTTAAATGATAATGCCCGACGTAATAAGTTTCTTGGTTTACGCAGAAATGCGAATGTAAAAGGTTATGTTTGTTTGGTTGAGAATATTTTTTACTAGGGAAGTTTTCCGAGAAAAACAAACAAACACCATTTACATTCAGCGCACGTACGGCTTTATATCAAACGGAGAATAAGCGTTTCATAAATAAATACCCCTAAAACTGCTTCCGCCATAATGTGCATTATTCTAAGGAGCAAAGAGCTGCATTCAAATAGCGGATGGATTACACTAAAGCAGTGTAATACAATTCTTCGTGTGATTTTTATTAAACTATAAATTTAAATCTTATTCATTAATTAATTTCATTTTCATTTCATTACCGGCAACCCGGGAGTTTATTGGCATAAAATTTTAAACATTTACGTGTACTTTATCCGTCTCACTAGACGATGTCTGTTCTGAGAAGGGTAACAATAAAAAAATAAATATGTACTTACACAAATGAATAAAAATATACAAGGAAATGTGTAAAAAACATAAAATAAAATTTTACATATAAAGTTTAAAGAATGTAAATGCGAAGTTATAAAATAAAAAAATAAAAAAAAATATTCATCTGACGTTTTTTACCCTTTTAGTAACTTATGTAAATATAATTGAAAAAATGAATATTTGCAATCATTGTTTCAGGCTTTTGAAAAACAGGATTTATCGAAAAGGTTCGCTTAGTCCCGCTAATATTTAAAGATTTATGATTTACGGAGAAGGAAAAAGTATTTCAACTTTATAAGCTTTCTCCATTTCGAAAGAATTATTCAGAAAAACTTGATCTTATGTTTAAAAACTTTCCATGTATGCTGCCGAAAAAGTGGATATTATTTTTCAAGGTACCACAGGTGCGTGATCCCCTTTAGACGTAAGAAAGTTTAAGATTTATTGGGGGCACGTAGAAAAAAAGGGATAAGTCTGACATAATCGCAGAGATAAAAAAAACAAGCATCCCTTTTTGAGAAGGAATTGTAAATTTTCAAGAAACGTTTAGCGTCTCATAGTCTAAGATATTATCTCGTATACTTTAAAAATTCTGGGTCATACTTTAAGTATAAGTAGCAGAGACAAATAATTTTAAGAACGGTTAGATTGTGGGTTAATTTAAGTGTTTCTTAGAAAAGGATCTCTTTTTCTATTCTACAATTTCTATTAAAGGTAAAGTGTATTATCAACCATTGTGCTTGATTCTACCATGGAATAAATGACAACAAGTTTTTCAACATTCGTTAAAAATAAAGAAAAAGCGGTTATATTCTCAAATAAAATACACTAATAGTTATTACGACTGTTCGATGCTATGCCTCTACGCTGATTAGGCTCGGTCAACTTCGTCTGCGACCGGCGTCAACCAATTACGTCCAAGAGCGTGTTAATTGTTCGATAATCGGCTAGATGCATTATTCTGAATACCTGCGGCTACGCCCTAACCTAGGCACGAGCCCGTTTTGTAGTCAGAATTATTAGCCATGCTGTATGGTTATCATTGAGCCCGCTCTAATCATATCCGTTTTCGAAACCTAAAGCATGAATATTATTTAATAAAAATAAATTAATAAATTTTAAATAAAAAGAGATCTTACTGTGTTTAAGAAGAAAATTAGCATTTACTAGTATAATTCAATGAATATTTATGTGTTTATCTTTAACACCTACACCCCCCGCACACGAAAATAAATCAATTTTTATTTTTATAAACAATAATTATTAATCTTTAACACTCATCCAAATTGAAAAAACCTTCCGAGCAAAGATAAATGTCACCGGCAGGACTCGAACCCGCACCCTTCTAATGTCCGGTTAGATGCTCTACCGTTGAGCTACGTCGGCTTATCGCAAACCCGCCAAGTTAATCAATATATACTAGTGTTCCATTCAATAATTAATGTTTTTATTATATTTTCACCTGTAAACAACCAACTTTATTAGTATGAGAGAGGCTTGTAACGGCTAAATCAAATAGATGGCGTCGAGACAAATTATGTCTACATTTTATTGGTGAAAATTGCTGACTTGTCACCCTCCCGCACAAAAATCTTGTCTTAAGTTTTAAAGAACTTTAGTTTATCAATTAATAAATCAATTTTCCTTAAATGTTAACTTCACCCCAAATCGGTCATCCATGTGAAAGTATTCAAATAGCGGTGAAATTGCGTATGAAAAACTTGGTGGAGACTTAGCTATTCATAACGCTGAATTAAATTTCAATAGTATGTAAAGGCGAGAGTATTGTGAATTGTAAAAACAGAATAATGCCGCTTTCGATGCGCACTTTTTGAAACAATAACTTGCAATAAATATATCCATATTTTCATTTAAAACAATATTTTAAGAAATATTGGTCAGAAGATATTATATTATACTCATAGAAAGTTATTTTTCTAAAAAATTAAATAGTATCTGTGACGAAATGTGCACCTTGCAAAACTAGACCTACAGACATTATGATGTGGAAAATTTCACTTTCGGGATATGGAAAGTGTGTTTATATTTATGAAGGGCAGAGTTTGAGGGAAGGCAATAAAAATGACATTTCATATTTTTTGTTGCCATAAAGAATTTTAAATATAGAATTGCAGGCTCACGATTTTAATTCAAATTATAAAAGAGAGGTCATAAAGGGTGATGTAACTGCTCTCATAATAAGCTCTTTGTTAGTAAAAATCATTGTAAATTTATAACATTTTTACGAGTTCTCAAACAGTATTACAGTTCAAACTCAGTAAGAACGATTAGGTAATTTACAACATATTCCTACAAAGTAGCCACTAAGAAAAATTGTTGTTTTAAAGTGAATGCATTATTTGGTTTACTAATGGTTTGGAATTGTTGTAAATATAATATTAGTTAAAATAGTATAACAGAAGCACCCGCTTTCTACAACATAACCGCTCTGATAATATACCTAAAATCCATTCTACTGTTACTGCTACTGCTTAGTCCATTGGATTGGAACAATCTACGCTGTTAGGTACGTCGGGATAGAACGTCGTCTGCATATGTCCGGCAGCAAATATAGCAATAAATGGCTATTTATATCTCCAAGGTATTTACTTCAATTGGATTAAACGTGGAGGGGACGCCGGGAAGGGGATGGCGAGGTTGGGGGGCAGGGGAAAGGAGACGGGCACTCCCTTGCCTCGTGATACCAGCACAGTGGTGGAGCACACACTATCATTACTGTTTATTATAATGCCCGATTTATCGGCGATTCACATTAGTGAGTATGTGTGGTAGAGTCGGGGGAAGCGAGTAGCTAGTAGATGTGTGCTAAAGCCATTTGGGTGCGGTGATCAGAGTGCTGATTGCGGGATTTATTGAAATTAACCTGACTGAATATTATAATTCCAATATCAGTTAAACGCCATTGTTGGCTTAACCTTTTCGAATTTATCATACGTTATACGGCGAGTGGAGGAAGATAAACATCAAACGTATCGAATTACACACTCGAAATAGGTATGTAACTAATACGAGTATGTTCAGTTTTTATTGTTGCTATTTTGGACACCTAAATGGATGTAATATAATGCACACATCTATTATTATCTATATTATACAATGAATACTTCTTAGAAAGTGTGAAATCTTATCAAAGATATTAGTGAAATTTTATTTATTATAAAGCTAAAAAAACCATCTACCAACTAACTTACCATGACGCAGTATACAAAGAGGATGGACCACCAAACAACTCGGTCTTGGAACACACTCCTGACTATGTTATCATTCATACATTATCTGATGCATACTCTTCTGTTATTGAGACTCTTAACATGGACCGATTGAAGTATTTGGTTCTCCTCATCGTGCCATGTGTTCTTCGGGCGTCCTGACTTCTTCTACTATTCATATTTCGTCATATATTCTCCTTATATTTCTTTCTTCGTTCATTCGCTCTACGTGACCAAACCATCAAATCGTCGCATTCTTAATCTTACCCATTACGCTTACATAAAATCACTGTAATCCCTTCAACTGAAAACCGTTAGGAAAAGAGAGAATTTCAGAAAAATACAGCGCAATAATGATTAGCCAACTCGCGCACAAGACTCTATGAAGTCCAAAAGCAAGGCAATACATAACTGGAATTCCTAATTAAATGTCTGCAGTCGTGTGTGTATCGTTTCGCCCGGCTGCCAGCGGGCCGTGGGCTATCACAGCCGCTTATTGCGGCGGCCGACACTACTTAATTACCAATGTGCAAAAGAGAACGATTTAACAGTTACCAATGGGCAAAAGGAACGATTTAACAGGTACGGCCAGACCGGTGCCAGATGCGCTTGACACAAAATACGTAGGGTGTACAATGTACATTGCTACGGCGTAGCGCTATGCACCGTGGCGTAGCGGAAGGACTATGTGGCCGACGTATTACGTCGTTTTGCACTACCAGGGTTACCGTTTACCGTTTAACCAGAGATTTCATACTGATATAAATATCAAGAAGATCAAGTAATTAGTAATATCTGTTGCACTACGTTGTTCCGCGTGCATGAGCAGAGTGAATTGATATTTAATCTTGAATGCATGTTATTAAATTGCGTCTGATAACACGAGTTTACCTTGAATGGATTTCACACGTGGACCACCGATTAGTTCTTTAAAAATAAACTGCAATATTGTAAACTAATTAGTTATAAATCTGTTTCATTTGTTCTAGGAAAAGTGACAAGGGGAAGGTAATATTTCTATGAAGGTGAGGCCCTGGCGTAACGAAGAGGCACGGAGCCATGCCACACAAGCCGTGAAAAATGTTTGAATTTAGTGGTCAATTTTTCATACGCGCCGGATTTTTGTGCCCGCTCGTGGTTTAAGAAACACTGGGTAATTTTACTTTAACCGAGAGAATTTTCAAGATTATTTTTTATATGTCTTTATACGTGTACGGATTTGTACATAACAAGAAAATTGTATGTAACATATTGGAACAAAGCAATATTTCTCAATATTTTCATCGCTTTAAGTTTTCGCCGTATACAAAAGTCAGAAATATTTTCCCAATTATTCCGGTTAATATTTTTTTTCATTTCTAAACGAGCACACGATCGCAAATCGAGACTCAGCGAAAAAATAGTAGCACGCAATATTTAACAGCAGACTAAAAAAAGAGGAGAGTATTGACCAAAAGGCCCTGGCTGCGGCCGATCTCTCCCCAGGAGAGCATCCCTGAGTGGAAAAACAGAGTCATTTATTTCCTGGCCGTAGTCCCGGGATACCCGCCCCCAGCCTCCCTACCGCACCCCACCCGCCTCCCAACCAGCCAACCAACCCCTCTGGGCCCGCCCTTCTCTGATCGCCAGTATAACGATTATCAGCTTCGGAAACGGAGCGAACCTCAGAAGGCAGAGTTAAGGGTTGGTCGTTTCACTGAATTGTAATATCACTATTATTCTATATCATTGCTTTATTAACATTTTTCGATAGTAATACCAAAAAAATATAAATATTTCTTCAGAAATCTATGTTTAGTAAAGTCATTAAAGTTAAATATTGTAATAAATTAATTAAAAATTACTTTGTATTCACCCCTTTATTAATATATACATATCAACAGGAATATATAGAACAAATTAGTATTCTATATATTCCTAATGAGGAAAGCATCGCTTACGAAACATGTTGTTATGTATATATTAATAAAGTAGTGAATACAAAGTAATTTTTAATTCATTTATTAATAATGAGGCCACAAAATAAATACCAATCTTTTGAAGAAATTATTAAATATTTTATGTATATTATGAAGTAAACGAAAAACTATTATCTACATATATTTATTTCGAAACGTTTTTTATGGCTGAAATATTTCATCTCAGAATGTATGAACAAGACTCCGTTCATTATTGTATGGTATAAAATATAATTGTTTTCTTTGTGGTTTGCCATAATTACGATATAAAGGCATACATTTGTTTTGAACCATGCAACAATTTCCCTAGTATGTTTAAATGCTCGACTCTATCTCTCAAGATTCATGGCATCGCTTTAATTTAATACTATACCTAAATATTTATGAATGTCGATAATTATTTTGTCTTAGTTTAGTCTAAACATATTCCCGACGAAGGAAGGGTATTCCCGAAACCAGTCGATCATTATATTAAATTGAAGTGGTTCAAAATGAATATACGCGTTTATATTATATAATCGATTTATATATTACTGATATTTAGTATTTTTTTATGGAGATAATTGACATATTGTACAATGGAATCCTATAAATTATTTGTGGGTAGATATATTCTCTGTAGACATTTTAATAATAACAATAAATAATTTTAAATTTAATTTAATTAAATTTTTACATCAGCGATATGAATTCGTCTGACTTAAAAGCTCGTTAATATCGTATTGAAACAAAAACAACACAAATTTTCTTGCGAATAGAAGAATATTTTATAAGGGAAGGTAAGCGGTAACAGTAAGCAGTAAGCAGCCCTGGTCGGGATTGATCGTGGAGGGTATTACGTGTCTCTAACTCCGCCTAAGACTACTTGAGATGCTAAAACTTTCCCACACAGACCACTGATTTCGTTTTGCGGGGAACAAAATTAGATTCCATGGATGATGTCTCACAAAGTGAGACTGTTATCCTTGCCAACTGTACTTCAAAAGTCCCCAACATTCAATTGAAATGTAACATTGATAAAAATTCAGTTAATTAATAACATACATTTATCCACTAAAATAGAATAAAAAAATAGTGTCCATGAAACCGAGTTAACGCAAATAATGATATCTTAAAACATAAAATAAAATAATGATAAAACGTACGTAAATATGTATGTAATAAAAAAATCTACCCCGCCATTTAAAAACGGCGGGCTTTGAGCTATATGATTCGTCGGCCTGTTAGAAATAAATTGAGTGTTACAAAATGGATATTGTAATATTCATTGAATTCTGAATAAAAAGTTTTATCATTCTCTGATGTGTAATTATAATTCGGAGGTAGAATAAATAAAACGCGTGCGAGCGGCACACGTGAAGCGCCGTACACGAACAACCCCTTAATATCTACGTGAACGGTTTTCCCGTATAAGGGAGGGGAGTATTTACGTGGTGAATTTACGGGGAGGTGATAAGGGAATCGGATTATCCACCTGATACAATCTGAGAGAGATGTGTGCATGTGTGAGGAACAATAATAAAGACTTCCCACGCACACCGGCACAGCACCATGCCTGAGCGCTATCTGAGCTGGGTTTAAGTTGTTCACATTAAGTGGAAATATTAGTTTCATCTATTCACTCTTGTAAATAGAATTGGATTTATGAGAAAGATTGCATTCGGAACTGGCCCCTTATCATTTATATTAATTGCGTTGTAGTTCTAAAAAATAAATTCAATGTCAACTGAATTAGTCTACCTATCCAATTAGCTTGGTGATTACTTGCTATTGCACACACACCGGCATTTCTTAAATTGTCGCTGTGTGTTTTGGGAGTCGAAACAGCATTATACTTAGTATATTGTTAATATGAAGTGGTATTACGCGAATAGTTCGTAAAAATAACGTGAGCGCAAGTCGAAGACTAACAAATCCACATTTCACGTGAAGGCGCTTCGGAAATTTTGAAAGGCGATGCATCAAAATTCAACTAAAACGAATTTGAAAAAGAGTATTTTTCCGTGCATCTAGCGGTCTTGTTACGGAGCCACTAGACCGAATGCAGGGGCAGCGCGAGGGCTCGGAGCGCCCGCATGAAATTCAAAATGTTTCCGTTCGTTATAGACTCGTAATAGATTAATGCGGCAAAACCCACCTACCCTTCCTGCGCATTGCGCACCCTTAAAGTTAAGTATCAACCCATTTGATCAAAATACACTTTTTGAATCAGCTTCCGGAGAGAATTCCGGGTAAAAAGAGATGAATGATATGGCGATGAGGTAGCGCGGTATTTATGTGTTGGCACTACTGTAACTGGCTTCCTACCCACTTGCGAATTAATGAAATGCTGACAATATTTTTACCCGAAACGACCGACCACAAATAACAGATTACCTAATTCGATGGCTATCGCGCTATAATTTTTTTTGGTGAATAATGTAGACATTCCGCAATTTATTAATGCTGACAGTAACTGCATACGGAAATGTCACGAAAGACAGATACAAAAAGGAACAATTTAAATAAAATAATTACCGTGATCTAACCCTTCCCCACGACGCTAGCAAATCGATCGAGCTCCGGTGCTGTTGACTCAGTGTACAGGGCACTACACATTTAGAATAGCGTAATTTATAAGTTGGATGAAATTGAAGAGTTTACATTTATCACTAACGTAAATAATTTTATTATAAGTACATAGGAACATAAGTAAAATATTGCGTATAAGTGCATAACATTGGTCACGCATGATATGTCCATTACAGCCGGCAGATCGTCGGGTGCTACTGACGACCGCGCATGATAGCACATTATGCAAAACCTCGTACTCCTCTCACTCACTTTTGCTCGACTCGACAAGTTATAAACGCACGCAGACATACGTACACAGTGTCTATTTTTTTACCGATTTGTCGACTAAACATTTTTTTCTGTTGATTTCGATAAATACTTAAATATTTAAATCATTTTTTCCAATACATAAATGTATTGCTGAGGAACACTTAAAATATGAACTCTGTTTGTTTATTATGTTATTATGTTTACAGAGATATTGAAATAATTAGAGGCATGTCAAATTAGTTGACAACGCAGGTAAAGAAGGGTTTCACATTTAAAAAAAAAAGAAAATAAATGTGGCAATAAACAAACTTATTAATCTTCCAATCAGAAAGTTATTACCTTCTAGGAAAACATAAATGTACAAGTTGGAAAGCAGGAAAACATGTGCACGAAACATGCCGAGTATGAATGAATTGACTTGAAAAACCATTATTTGGATTATAAAAGTCTAGCGAATATTTCAGAAGAAATATTATTCATTGAATTAATAAATGAAAGGTGAATTCTGCATCCCCGTATCTAACGAAACCACCGGTGGACATATATATTTTATCCAGTGCACGAATTTGAAACACCGATCTTCGCGGTGCGGCAACGGATGGTCTCCTCAAATGGACATAAAGTTGGTCGGTAGTAAATTCAGGCAACTAAGTTTTTCAATTGACGCTGCATCGCAGGTCAAACTGCTGCAACTAGCCAGATCTGCCCAGGATGCAATACGTACAACTCCTATCTGCAAATGTGCACTTCGTTAGTAGGGCGCACTGGATGGCGTAAGTGCCTACCAATTCAATAACGGAATTCAAACAAAGGCAGGAACGATGTCCTAATGATCTAATGTACTAATGATCTAATGTACTAATGGATCTCTATTTGCTATTAAAAGTTATAATTTACTCCTATTTAAGCAAATGATCTATGTACCTACTAACTAGGGCCAAAAGTTACAATGCTTAAAAGCGCCGTTGAGGTAATTTTTCCAATTATTATTATTATAAAAAATATAATTTTAGCTTATTCAGTCAGCCCCACAAAATTAAATTGAATTAAATCATTTCACTCGTCAGCGCAAGGAAACGTGAATTTATTTTATCATTATCTACATAAATGGATGATAATTTGTTTGCTTTTTACCTATAAAGCATCGGAAATCATTAAAAAGCTTTTACCAGATTAATGCGTTTAAGCCTTATTTGACGTGATTAAAAACACTAGTCAAATATTTGCCAGCGCTAAGTAGTTACCCAGTAAATGAATAATCATGACACTTAAATCAATATCCATTAGTTTAAATTTATTTTTACTAGGCATTTCAGTGAAAGAGTCGAATATAATTTCAAAATTATCAATTTAATTGAACGGTGGGTGCGAGTAAGTGAGTAAAATAATAAAAAAAAACTGATTTTTCCTTCGAATTTCGGTTTAAAAGCAGAAAATATAAAACACATTTTATTTTTAACACGTATCGTTCATAAAAATTCGGAAGAAGCAGTCTTGATAAATCTTTTCGTAGAAGGAAATTCGCCTGGCTGTGAATTTTCTTAAAAAATCTTCAAGGTGCTTATTTTTTAAATAAGCTTTTCAATTTTCTAAGACCTTTTACTTCTTTTCTTTGTTGCGGCTATCATATCTATGAAACCATCTTCGATAGCTTTATGATGTCAATTTTACTTAACGGACAAACGACGACTTCTGCGAGGGGACGCTATTAAATATTTTGCGTTGGGGAATATTTGGAGATTCCAAAATACGCAGAAATTACTGAAACATGTAAAAGCCGGCACACTTAGGCTTTCACATGTAAATAATAATTACTTCAAGGTTAAGGAACTCAAATTCTCTACTGGCTCTCCTAATGGTGTTAAACAAATATTATATTACAAATATTAACTAAACGGTTGAATATTTATTGGTATATAAATAATGAATTAATAGAACAGTGCTGATGAAGCCTTTCTTTGCACCGGGGAAGTTGTTTTTAAAATTATTTCGTGGAAACGTTTTGAAAATGTAATATAAAATGCTGCGAGTCCCAGTACCCCTGGTTGCATTACACTTTGATAAATCCCGAAGCGGGACATTGGCGATCAGCCAGTTCTAAAATGACCATATTTGTCAATATTGATTACACCGTCTTTATGACACTCTTGCACACGGCCAAAAAGTTTGAAATGACTCCTGTAACTTTACAGTTTCACATATTTAATTCTAATTTGAATAACACAATTTTGGATGTTTGAGCGTGATATTTATGTAGATACTATTTGCTTGGGGATGACACTCTTCTTGTCTTCACTTCTACTTCTTGGACAAGTGTACTTATATAAGAAAGCTAATGAAGGTATCGACAGGTTTAAACATTGGTTAGACAGTAGCCTATTAATACTAAATATTGACAAAACACAGTACATGACATTTAGCATAGATCTCAGACGACAACCGAGACTCGATGAAAACTTAAATATACGCGATTGCACATTTGGAAATACCTTCAACAAACTAACATGGTCTCCGGTAATCAAACATTTAGGTATTTATATTGACAACTATTTCAGATGGACGAAATAAATAAATAGAACGGCGGGTAAAGTCAGAAAACTCATAAATTTCTATGTAATATAATACCAACGAAGACTATAAAAATGATATACTATGCATTAGCCCAATCAATTAACACTAATGGTACGATTGATTGGGGTGGTGCTGCCAAAACTAATATGAGCCCTCTTGACAAAGCGCAAAAAGCTTTAATTAAACTTATCACAAAGAAAAACCTTCTAGATTCTCGACAATACAAGTATTTAAGGACTTCGCTGTATTGAATATTCAGTAACAATATATGAAAATTATCTTATCAAAAGATAAAGAAAATCATCATGCTGAACAACACAATTTGATTAAGAGAGACATCAACGACATTCATTTGGTAAAAATACAAAATAACAACAAACTTCAGTCTATATCTTTCACCATCCCATCTCATCTCCTTATAATTTAGGATTTTAAAATTCTTTAATTTTCTACGACCTCGAGACAAGCTCCTCCTAGTGAGGTGGTTAAGAACAAATCTGTAATTTTTTATTTTTTATTTTAAATACATAGATAATTATTTCTATATGTATTTTCTTATAATCACTATAAAATTTACTAAACACTGTATGTAATTACGTATTTTTTGGTTTATAATAATAAAAGGAATAAAACATAAATACGTATTTTCACGTCTATTTTTCAAAATACATTGATTTTAATTTTATAACTTTTATGCAAATACAAATATAATATACCGTGATTTTCACGGGTCTGCTAATGTTTATAATGTCAAATTGTGGAAAATTTGTGTTATGAAACTCGGATAATGCGTTTATTTATGAATATTATTAATAATTCTATTGCAATAGTAGCTTACGAACCCTTAAAATTGTATCTACTGACAATACAGCGTTTGACCCCATGGTAGATGTTTATAACTAATTTTAATAAATTGCTATCATTTACTCAAAAGCGTAATAAAAGGTTTGTAAAACGCTACTTTGCAGAAAATTTATTCCATAATTCCACTCAAAATGGATGGACGAGGGCGGGCGGCTCGTAGCCAGTAGTCTGCTACAATCTCTCCAATGGAATTTGGGGTACTTGTCGAGTTGAAAAACATCGTCAACTGCTCAAGGGGGAATACAAGTGACGAGGAGGCAGAGACGGAGGCTGTAGAGTGTAGATCCGCAGTTCGTCCTGGCAGCGTGCCTCGGTGTTCGGTGCTTCCGTACCCCGGGGGCGAGGGTAGCTAAACCTCTCATACAAAACAAGAACAAACTTTACTTAATTATGCAATTCCATCTGAACTGACTGTGAGGTCGGCCTCTGCCACTTCAGGTAATGCGGTGTCTGACTTTTCTGCTATTAAATAATCAAATTGTTATATCAACAAATAAGTGTCCTTGGGAATTCATGTTTTTGGACAACATGTGCTATTATTTATAACAAGTTTTGCTAGCAGTATGCCCGGCACAGTTTTTCTTATTGATAAGTTAAAAAAAACATGAAAAAAGTAATTGGTATGTATGGCATATTGTCTTATTTAATAACAGAAAAAAATGATAATTAAATCATTTAAAAAATTGATCGAGGCTCTATAATAATACCACATGATGGATATGAATTGAAAAAAAATTCTTTGATTTATTAAGTTCTGCAAATTAATGATTTTTAATATGCTCAATATTTTTTATAATTAATAAAAAGTACTTTAACCAGCTTTTTATAATATAATAAATTTTAAAATTTGTTTTTTAAATAACAAGGATAAAGATGACATTCAAAATAAATCTGGGGTCTATCAATTAATTTGTAAGGTTTGTAACTTTTTTATATAGGAAAGTTTCAAGAAATTTTAATTCCAGTATCAAGGAGCAAAAGCAGAAGGTGATTTTTTTAAAATTAAAAAACCTTTAACTTTTTTCCACTTATTTATTTTCGACCGGTACGGTTTCACTCTATCACGGCCATCGTCAGACTGGCACAATTAAAACTAAATCTATGGTATATCATCGATGTCAGGAGTGAGTTCCCCTGGTTTCTAATATTGTTTTATTTATGACTTGAAATTTGTTTTATTGCTACAAACCAAGCAAAACAATTATTTCGAGTTTGTCAACCATATTTTGCAAACAAATCATTCTTTTGACATAAATAAAGATTTCAAATTTTTACATACGAATACAACCGATTCACAATTAGATAAATTAGAAAAAAGTGTCAATTGTAAATTTAATATTATTAATAAGAAAATATAAAAAAACAGCTCTCTTAAATTTATAATCACATTAATAACTATATTTAGAATATTAATAACATAAATTTAAAAAATAAATATTATTATTTTAATTTTTATGCCTGGTCATTTTATGGATTATATTTGTATTAGTATAAAAATAATTTATAAAATAAATCTATTACTTAATAATTTATATTATATATATATTTTTAATTTTTCCGTTTTTAATTAATGACTTACCAACTTTTATCACTTATTGTCACTTTTTGTTCATGTTTGTAATTTGTCTATTCCTACGTTTTTTTGTTTGTCTATTCTTGTCACTATTTTTTTAGTATACTGTTTATTCCGATGAGGAAAGTTTTACTTCTGAAACATGTATATATTTATAAATTAAAAACAATGGTGTAAACAAAGTACTTTTTAATAATTATATTAATAATGATGCCACAAAATAATTACACATCAATAAATCAAAAAAAAAATCATTACCATCAACACGGTTGGTCTGCTTCGTAGCTAAAGTATTTATCATCTAATTGGGTAAATTTGATTACATTAACGCAGGTTACATTTAAGGTTTCATAAATAATTTAATGCTAACATACACGTGATATTCCTTTGACTGATCACTATCAGTTTTCCTAGTAAAATGGACCATAGTAGATGACCTCACACCCTTTTGGATGCAGCTGATAGGAAAGGGACTCTCACGCAATAACACCATTTCATCTCGCGCGGGTGCTCTGGGAGGAAGGTTGGTAGTCAGTGGTATCCCCCCTCAGTCCCGCAATGTTCCTTTAGGATCTCACAATCCGGGAACATGTTACTCAGAAATGGGATGAACCTTTTCGTCTGTATTCTGTAGAAATTTTTGTTCTTCATTTAATCGGATAACCCGATGAGACTGCGCCCCTGTATGGGGACAAAAAGCCATTGTTAGCGGAAAAGTTTTATTTGACGTAAATCTGAGATTACCCCGCGTGGCCGGACTCCATGAATAGGTAATGATTAGCCCGATAAGAAGAACGTAAACCGGAAAAGACATATTGCCCCCTGCTTTCGAGGCGATAAAATGATTGCGGACGAAATATTATTTCGCTTCGTTATTCAGAACTCATTGGCCCTATTTTAAACAATACTTCAAAACCGCCTTAACGCAAGAGAGATTTCATAAGGGGCCTCGAGTGAAAATATCAATTCATTTTAAATTTTACGATGACATTAAAAATTATGAAAGCAAATTAAATATTCCACAATAATCTTCGTAGAATCTACGCCTTTAAAAAATAACAAAAGTGTTCCATTTTTTTAGCTCTTGACAAGACAAAGTTCAGAACGTAAGATCAATATTACGTAGGCTTCTAATTATAACCATATTGTTTTATCGTAATAGAATCGAGCATTCATAAAGCGATTCAATTACAGCAACAATGGGAGACTGAAGGTGAACAATATAGAGACGAGGCAAACGCTTTCTCGCTAACGAAATTCGGAAAGATACCAACTTTAATGACACTTAAAATTGGTTTTGAAAAGTGCAGCCCACTTTAAAATGGAGGCTAGTTAATGCGCTCCCCACGATCGCGCATCGCGGATCGGCCACAGCCCGACGAACTTTTACCATTACTTCAGCCGCTTGATAGACTGCTCTTTACCCGATGCACCGTGTGTATGAACTAGCTACGTAATTAGAACTTTTCTGTGTTCAAAAGCTTTAATACTGTTTATTAGGATTATGAATTCTCTTTACGACATTAGCCTGTAATGTGTAAAAGATGACGTAATACGTAATTACAACTTTTCAGTCATTAGGAGTTTAAACTCACTTAAAACGTAACATTTTAAAGTATTCAAGGTGCAACACTAATTGTTAGGACCATCACCTCTTGTTGGGTTACGGAAAAAAATATTTAAAAAAATACTGGATGCATTTTACGATATCTACGAATTACATACTTAGATCTTTTCACAATTAATGGACCAGTGGCCTGCAGTTCATAAAGGCTGAAAAGCTATGCCTGCCCTAAGAAAAATGAAAAATTACAAAAAAATAATCATCACTTTTAAACGTTTTTGATTATTTGGTGAATAACCGTCTCATTCAGACCACGAAAAATAAATAAATAATACAATAATTACTAGCCTGAAACACTCATCCAAATTGAAAAAAAAGACAGAGAAGAGTAGAGCATCTGACCGGCAATCAGAAGGGTGCAGGTTCGAGTCCTGTCGGCGACATTTATCTTTTCTCGGAAAGGTTTTTTTTCAATTTGGATGAGTGTTTCAGGCTAATAATTATTGTTTATAAAAATAATTGTTACCCTTTGCGCTATGCACAAAAATCTTGTCTTAAAAACTTTAGTTTATCAATTAATAAATAAATAATACGTTCGGAAACTTTGTGTGATGACATGTGAAGCATTTTTGAATAGACAGATTAATAAAATAATAATATATGTTAGGTAAAGAACTTGTACGCCCATTCAGCGGAAGATATAAATGCTATATAATATAATGGTTCTTTTAGAAATAGATTACAGAAAAGATGAGGTGGGAACCCAGCTTAACAAAAATAAGAAAAATCTTCCAGGAATCATTATTTTTTTATCCATGCAGTACACAACTACATAAGCAAAAATCTCTTTATATTCTGATTTAACCGCATCTTTGTGATTTCTAAAAAAATAACTTGCAATATATTGAAAAACGAGATCTTATACCAATTCACCTTGTTTGCAATTACAAATTAGATACGTAGGGGTAGTCAGAAATCTTCCCCATTTATACGTTTAAACCAAAATAAAATTTCAAAGCATTGTATAGTGATTACTAATTATAAATATGACCTCTCGTTGTGTCATGAAAGTATCAACAAATCACAATGAACTTTATCCAATGGACCACATGTATGAACTAGGTTATTAATTATATCTTTTATTATTAGGAGAACTGAAAAATCAAAGAAGATTAGATTAACGTATAACCCCTCGTTGTGTCATGAACACACAACACAAAAAATAGTTTAATTTAAATGAAAGATTTATTTATTTATTTTAAACCACTTTATTGTATTTATATTAATGCATTATCGACCGGTTTCGATTGAATTCAACCTTAATCAGGAATGTACATAACCAATCCATTAATATAAATAAAATAAAGTAGTTTAAAACAGAAAAAAAGTGTTTAATTTAAATTATAATATCAAGTCATAAAGTGATTGCTTTCTTTGATAAAAAAGTTGTTAATTTTCCAATAATTTGGTTATCTACTTCCTGAAATATAATGAATAAAGAAAATGAGCCCTATTGGCCGCTGTCAGTGGTATGGACTAGTTTGGCCGACGCTAATGCCTACATGGCTTGTCAGATGGCTGGTGTACGGAATATTCAAGTACGAGCTTGTCAGGCAGAATATGGAGTATGAGAGAATACTGTATGGGAAGGGGGGTGTGTGCTAGAGGCTAGAGTGTATGTGTGAATAAGTCCCGCACGCCCCCGGGACAAGCCGTGATTACGAGGTTCCCGATGCAAATATTTGTATTCAGCAGTTGTGCTAATTTACTGCCTCTTGGTATACAAATGCTGGCTGCTTTGCTAATAATGGCGGCAACGACGCATTTCTTATTCTAAGACGTTCAAATTTCCAAATCGCGGCCTCGCTTTCGCGGGAGGAAATCCAGATTTATCAAATTAATATAAGGATCATGCCCTTTTTATGAATTTTATCATGGGTTTTTAATGAATTTACTGTGCCTCTTTCGTATTAAATAAAGCGAAACAAATATTCGTAACGTTAAATTTACAAATATTATGACCAGAATAGAGTTTTATACGCGAGCAGGTACGCTTTAAATAATCATAAAACTCTTATCTTGACTCAAGATATTATAGTTATAATATTTTTTTTTCTCAGAAGTGTCTGTCATTCCATAATGTATACACATTTTACTTTAATTTTGGAGTTTCAGGCTCAATAACATTTCACAAATTTTTTCTCATAATTTTTACTTTGAGATTGTCTATTTCGATGGATCCAGTAAAATTTGATCTAAAACTGGTCAATTAAATAAAGGCCTTTACCTTCTTACAGATTAGATGAAAACAAGACTTATTACAAAAGTCAAATAAATCAAAATCCGACAAACAAGTTTCGGTTTCCAGTAAAGTTTTTAATATTAAATGAGCACACAGTGAGAGCGCTAGAGAAGGAGACTACGAGGTGTACTATTTGGAAATGAAAACATTATTTACTATGCGCTTATGAAGATAAATAGAAACGTACGAGTACACGCGTTTCCAACTGTTATTACTCATAAACTTTTCAAATATTTGTGCAACATCAAGCCGCACCAAGGACGCACGGAAGATCGATGTTTAGGGAGGAATGCTCACTTAGGAAATCACTAATTTTCCGAGTAGAAGATACTTACCCATTCTTGATAATTGAAACGTCGTTAGAAGTGGATTGATATCTAAATAGTTGGTTTCTCTTTTACCTCTCCCTTCCACATAATCCCACGTCTCACACCATTATCCAACATTGGGAAATTCGGGACTTACTATGGTGTCTCCGATCTTCGTAAGTAACTGCTATCCAAAGAGGATAATGTTTTATTTTGACAGTATTTAAAGCGAGTACTGCCGCATTACCCTTACATCACAATTAGTTCAAGTGAAATAGAACCTCGTTTGAAAGTCCATACGAAAGCATCAAAAGATAAAAGGATCCAGTATTTGTTCAGAGAGACGGCGATCGGATCCAACGCGAGTATTTATCTAGTAAGCAACTAAGTCGAGTTGAGCGAGTCTTACTGGAAATTTCTCAACTAGACAAATTGTTAAAACGCTTCGTTGCTTTTCGTTAAATTTAACGCAAAAATCTCCTCCTTGAACTCGTACTAAGCAGATTCCCCGAACGGTAATTTTGACTAATTTATTTACAGTTCAAGGAACAATAACGAATGGTTAATCCCAATTTTAGAGACAAAACGTATTTCTATTTGGTAAAATCAATAGGGATTCTCGTCCAAATAGAACGTAACGTTTAATTTTTAATTAACACGAAATTCCCTCGCCGAATGTTTACATTGAGTCATGTTAATATTATCGTTGTCTTTATAATTACATCGTCCGGCCCAAAGTGATTATTTGGTGACACGGCATCCATCACTTTCATGAAAAATAAACAGATTTTCCGGTGAAATCTTCGGCAGTGACGAAACCTTCCCCCGCCACATCTTTCCATTCCCCCCTCCACCCGTGGCGGGGGCTTGCTCGCCCGTCCATTTGTCCCAACGAACCACTTTAATAGTCATGCCTCCGTGCTCCGTGTCAAAATATTATTTTAAATTATGTTTTATTTGAGATTTAAACATTTTTCATTTTCTGCCTAAAGGGTCGCTTAATTAAACGTACTAGTTCGTTCAATTATCATTAGAGGTTCATGAAACTATCGACGTGATGAATAAAAAAAATTTACTTTACATAGTGTCTTCTAGGGTTCTCGCAATAAGTTGTGGAATTGTAATATTTATTATTGAAAAAAATAAATTATAATGGTATTATAGACATCCCTGATTTACTTAGTTTAATTGCCTGTTATATACCAATGAGAACTACTCGATCTAAAATGACATTTAATTTTAATAATAATTCATTCAGATACTCGCTTGTACCTAGATCGAATACAGTTGGTAATACTTTCGCAGAAATAGCAGATGTGTTCATCTCCACGGAAAATGGCTTCAAGTAGACTATTATAGCATAACTATTCAATAAATACTAATGTAAATGATCGGAAATGCGATCATTTATAAATAAAGATATTATTTACTCCATGTTTACACCTGTATTACAATTATATAATGCATCATCTCACTATGTATCATCATAAAAGATAAATTAATAAAGAAGAGTAGTTTAACACCAAACATTAAATAATTGGTAACAATTCCTCTACTTTTACGTTAGTCAAAGATTGCCGAATGAACGCTTAACTGAGATTTAATCAAAAGGGAGTGTGTTCTACATTAAAATCTGAGCACAATGTAAGAGACGAATAATTTATTTAGGGGTTTAGGAAGGATTTTACAGAGTTCATATTCTGACTTTTTAACGAGTAATCTGGTCCCGTTCGCATGGTTTATTTAGGGACTAATCTTTAGGATCGACTCGAAAATTCAGACATTATTCACAAGGAAGTCGATTGATTTAAGCATTCTCCTAAATAACGGAATTGTATTACATTATTAGTCTCTTCTACAAACAAATTAATATTAAAAAATTAATATGAAATGCTTTCATTTAAAAACACTATTTAATATATGAATATTAAAATAAATCTTAATAATATTGACGATTGCTTTTTTATTTTTTACGTAGTATTATTTCCTTGATTTTGAAAAATAATTTAATTTTAAAATGCCTAATATAAAATTATTATTTAATATGTTATAATATTTTTTTTTCTAATTATTTTAACATTTTTAATTAATCACTTTTCATTACTTATTGTTAATTTTTGTTTATGTTTGTAATTTGTCTATTCTTACGTTATTATTTTCCATATTTATTATTCATCTATAATTGTAATTTTTTTTAATATACTCGTACTGTGTATCATGAAACATATTGATTAAACAGTGTTGTAAACAAAGCATTTAATATTAATTCATTCGATATAACATTTGGAAATTTAAAATACTGGATTTCAAAGAAAATATATTTAAATTCAGTTTTAGTATTTATTTAAATCATACCTAAATTATAAAATTTAATTACACACCCATTTAGGTAAACATCTGACCGTTTAACTAAAGATAAATTTGTCGTGATAAACAGTGGCAACCGATAATGTTAGTTTAAAAACTCAATCTATTAATATTTGGCCCATAACTAATTTGGAACCCATTAACTAATGGGGACAACGCGTTTATATTAAAAATTTACAGCGTTACCAAATATTTCAGGAAATTACAATTTTATTGACTTACGACGGAACAACATAATTCGCTGAAATGTTATAGATTTATATGAGTTTTTTACGAGTTGGGTAATTATTTGGGTAATATTGATTGCTAATCCCGCTCACAAGGAGGGGCGGAGGCTATACACAACATCCGTGACCATAACATGCTCTCAGTTAGGAAGTATAACACGAAGTTATAAAAAAGTATCGTATTTTTGAAGGCGGCTAACAATCGTCCTTCTATTCATCGGGGGGTCGTAAACTCACCATTAAGCGTACTTCAAATTTTATCATGTAAATTGAGACACTCGAGTATGGGGCTGGAAAGATTTTTTCTCGAGATTTTTGTTTGGCAATGAAAGGCGCAGATTTTATGGCGCGAATCAAAAGTTTAATTGGGATTTAGTTCGTCTTGAAAATAGCGCCATGAATTTTGTGACGGAGCAGAAAAAAGAAGACTTGATAGGAATTTCACACCCAGTCAAAAAATAAGGAAACACGAGAAACTTTATTTTTCACATCAAAGAAAAAATTTGGCAAAACTTTTATTTTTTGATTATTTATTTAAAACATTTAATGAGAGATTTCTCATTAAATCAAATATCTTCCTCTTAAATGAAATCAAATAAGTTGTGGCATTATTATTCACGGTGGCCGTTACCGACATTAACTCTCCACTGCAAAGCCGCGGCGGCCCTTAAGAAAAGCGATTGGAAAACTTTCAGCTCGGTAATAAAAACATCATATATCAGCGGAGGAGAGAGGAGGCTTTGCGAGGTGGAATCCTTTCTGTCTTGCTCCAGGGAGGAGTGGGAGATGAACCAAGCCACATCATTGCATTGGGAAAATATTGACAATGCTAGATTGAATCTCCATTATTTATAAGAGTAAATAATTTATATGTAATTAGCCTAACTAATAGTTCTCATTATTATTCTTGCCAAGGTTGATGAAAACCAAATTTAATCCATAGAAATTAAATAAACGTGTTTTAAAATGGTACGACTTCAACTCTTTACATAAGTTATTAGTGATAAGTTCTTCGAGCCATTAAATGTAAATAACATAAAAAAATCTTCATCCAACTCCCATTTCAAACAATGACTGTATAGCACTTTCATGTAGTAAAAATCCAATTCAATAAAAAGAAAATTGAGTGCATGCATTACTAAAACTCCGACGAGAGAATAGTGCGGCGGAAAATATGATTTTCTTTGGCGTAGGAGTAGGGCTAGAGAAAATGTGGGTTCAAACATTGAGTTTTGTTGAGCTGCAGTGAATAGGGGTTTCATCTGATGTTATTCTGTTCAAAGAACGGATTCTGTGGATCTCTAAAAGTGCTTTACTTCGTCTGACGCTACTGTGTTCAGCATTCACGTATTTCTCCAAGGAAATATGGCTTTTTTATAAGTAAAAATACTATTCACGACCGTTAATATAAAGAAAGTGTTAGAAATCACATTAAAATTTATTTTGGTATGATGAGAGGTGTTAAATACTGCTCAGTCTATTTCATAATGCTTTGAAAAGAGATAATGATTATTTGGCAATGGTTAAAAATGACCTTCCATTAATTCTAAAGGCATTTCATTAACCCATTGTATATTTTCCCTAAATAGCACTAAGGGAAATATTTTAATCTACAAATAGATGAGTTTTTTTCTACCACTACAGCTTGCTTGCAGTGTTCCCAGAGTCACCCACGCTTCGGAGCATTACTTTGATGACAGTAATACAACAAAACATCGCGAAGCATAAACACAGAGGCGCACAAAAAACGACACGTTTGTGAAATCTGACATGACAATGGCACGAAACGACACTGAGTGGAAACGAACAAGAAAAGTACGGTGGTATATAAAATATACGTAGTTTGGAGTCACGATCCGTGAACGCGTTTCACCGTCTTCAACCCATCATAGAACAATCGCAGGTGCACAGAGGCAAGGACGGGTAATGTTGGTCGTTGCTCGCGCTCATATGAGACCATTCTCAATGTTGGATTGTACTTGGAGCTTGTATGTCCAACGTCACTCACAAAACTCGTGTCCTATTAAAAAAGAGCAATAGTAGTGCACTTTCAAAATGGAATAATCATTCCAAAAGGTGATTGTACATTGCTAGTCAAACTGATTTTAATAAATTAATTAAAAAATATACTTAGTATTCACCATTTTATAAACATACATTGATATGTCCATGTTTCGAAAGCGATGCTTTCATTATCAGGAATATATGAATACTGTACAATATGCCTGGGTTGTTTAAAAAACTTTATCTTAAATATCCATTCTTCCTTAATTAAGCATCTATCGTTTAAAATGTTTTATTATCAACTTAAAACAATGGATATTTAATTTTACAAGAGAAAATAGAGATAAAAGTGAAATCCCCTCGGTCTGGCTGTGTTTAGCGAATACAACCCTTATTGAGGCAATTAACTTGATAAGTTGAGACGTTAGAGAAACCATAGCGCTTAGTGGATAATCCCCATAACTCTATTATGGTACGCGAGGCGAGAAGAGAGCGATCATAAGCGAATACCTCTCTTTACGTGACCCGTTGATCAAAGCGAACAAGATCGCTTATTTAAATAATCCATACAAAGTACAGAATGGAGGAATGGATGTTAACATTCCCGACGGCACCATCTCTCACACCACTTAATTAGATATAATACTATACTCGTTATCTCAACACGGAGAAGAATAAGCGGTGGAAACATATGTACGTGGAACACACAGATATACAGCAAAAATGGGCGCATCCCCGGGGATTACAACGAACTAAACTAAATGTATATTAATTTTACCCCGCATAACAATGCTACGAGCACACGGGGAGCAGAGAATTGCTACAGGTGATTCGTCTTGTACTAGGATGTTTTACAAACTATTAAACTTCGGACGTTTAAACCTTTATGATTCATTATATCCTTCTTTCTTATGTTGTGTATTGCTTTATACAAATGCTTTTACACCTGCCAGTAACAAGGGTAGAGCTATTAAGTTGTTTCACAATATGTATAAACGGTTGATTTTAATTCTGTCCAGCTTAAAAATTTACTGAAGAATTCAATTAATAGGGCATATTCGTTACAGTTCCTAATATGTTTAACATTTTTAAATAGTGAATGTAGTCTCAATTTGTGTTAATTGATATTATTTTATGTGTACGTTACCAGAGTTGTTTCGATCGCACAAATCCAGGTAGCTTTGAGGCTAGCTAACGAAGTGTGGTGAAGGCTTAATGCATGTAACTTACCTGTAAATAAAGAAAAAATGCAAATAAGTAACAAGTTAATCTGAAAACTAACGACTAAATAAAATTAAAAAAAAAAACTTCCAAATGGTTACATGTAAAATGACATTATTTGAATATATTAAGTAAAAATTTAATAAGGGTTGGTATGAATTTTTTATGTTACCCTTTTGGTAGAATTTAACAAGCCAATAAACAGATTCTACTGCTAAACTTAAATTCGTGGAGATTTCCACTTGAATTCAGTTCCGTATGCATTGAATGTAGCAATATTTACACAAGGGAAGCCAAAGTTAGAACTCATGCATTTTGCGACAATGGTCTGGTAACAAATAACGGAATAGAGCATACATTAACCCGCTGTCCTCGACTTTATGGTATCTTATGGAAACTTTCGTGTGCCATTTGTCGTTTTAAGGCTTCAAGAGCCTCTGTGAATGAAAATTAGATTTATATTTTGTGATATGAGAAAGCGGGGTTAAATTCATGATTCTGAGGAGTATTTCTTAGGCAGAAGTGCATTTATTGAGGGAAATAAAACTATCAAAGTAATGCATGACTTAACAAAGCAAACAATTTTTAATTGTTTTAGTACAATAATTTAAGTATGTATCAGAAGAAATTATTTTCGATTTTATATGCATTAATATTATGTCAAATTATTTTAGATTTTTTTTGTATTGTTGCCGAAAACGTTTCTTGAAATTTAAGGTCTAAACTGACTTTATTTATTCACGTTTCAATTTAAAATTTATAAATCTTTCGGGTTTGGTTAGATTTAAGGTTACGCAAATAGCCTTTCATCAAAATGTATACGAAGCTATGCACTACCCGCAAGCTCGCATTTTTATACAACACCTGTGTTTTTCTTTTGGTTGGAATCAGTTATTGTTAAATCGTACAGCTATGTAGAAAAGATCAGTTCCTTTTCATGACAGTTTTCAAATAAAAAAAGTTTAAAATTGTTGACCAATTCGAACACCCATAATTGAGATGATTCGAGCGATGAAGATTCGAACATGCCAATATTGGGATGATTCGAGCGATGAAGATTCGTATATGCCAATGACCAAGGGATGAAATATTAAGTAAATATTCAGTCTTGAATCAGGAGGGAATCAACGAGGAGATGAAGGGATAGTTGATTTCATTATTTAAAGCGTGGAATGAGATTTATATGGTTCATTACTTTTAAATTAGTCTGTAGGCTCCCATTTCAAAATCTTAATCTTGAATAACGCCCGTGTTATCGCGGAAATAAATTTGACGGAGCTTTTCCCTGGCAGAAACTCAATACATTGTTTATTTCAAGATTTCTGTTTCTGCGCGCTTCTTTTCAAATACATAATCCCATTTGCTCTGACGCAGCTAGCAAAATGAAATTCTAGGTAAAGCAGCAGTGTAGGGAGGAGCGGCGTGCCACGAGCCGGCGTGCCCGCGTGCCGGCGTGCCCGAGTGCCTCGCGCCTAGGCCGTCGCTTCTCGACTGGAATAGGAGCGGAAACACGTCCCGCGGTACTTAATGTTTCAAGTATTTGGGACCTACACGCGTTTTTTTCGATTGGCGTTTGATAAGTTGACTTTTATGATATTTTTGAAGAAATATGATTTACGAAGAGCAAAATCGGCTGCAAGCGTTCGGGTTTTAACACGTTTTTATCGTTTTGGGCATTTTTAAAATAATAAAAATGGAATATCAGTCAAGTTAAATCATCGAGAACCTGCGCGCAGTAGTCGTTCCCAATGTAATTGTGTAATAAAAGTTCCAAGTTGGAAAGAATTGAAACACCGGCCCGAAATTTATTATTTTATAGCACCTTTCTTTTACAATTGCTGAAATTCCATGGAAACAAATAAAACTTATTGTTTTGCCCCAATAAAATCTTTCTATCAATGTCCTTACCGGTGATATAAATGTCCAATATTTTTGATATATTTGATGAGGGAGTTTCCTCATGAATTTTTAACGCAGCTGGTATTAAAAGAACGTGCTTTGTCGTAACAAAGATAAGAAACATTGCTCCCGTTAAAAGAACTCAATTGCTCGCCGTTACCGTTACCGAAAATACCATTTCACTGCAATCATAAGCCCTTTGAATCTTAGCCGCAATTAAAACAACCATATTTATGTTTATCTAGTGATAGGTGGCTCGTGTCGCTTTATAACTAGGTAAGCATATAATTCCATAGAATAAATCGGTGCCCGACTAACATCAATATTGGAATGCCGGCGACTCCAGTATTTTGTGGATTTCTTTTTAATCCAAACAAATTGCAAAACTTCCAACTTTGCTAGGCTTAGAAATAGGGGCCGTACCCAAGAGAGTTTTTATTACGTGGGATTTTTTAACTGAAACTGTTACGGATTTTCGGTATTTCGGAATAAAGAAAATGATTCATTGATTGAAATAAGAGAGTATCCACCTACAATCATAAGTTCCACGTTGGTATTAAGAGGGTGTTTAAATATTGCAAAGTGAATAAGCATAATATTCAAGAAAACGATTTTTTATCACGAACATTAAAAGCTTCCCCTATCATAATACACGTAGTTCTTTATACACTACAGAATTTTCTTAATAATTTTGTAGCCGACCAATTATTTAGAGAACATAAAAAGTTGATGAGAGTATAAAATATGCGCCTGCATAAAGTTTGAAGTAAAGAGCATATTATCATTCTAAAGTGTGCATTCATCCTTGCATTGTCAGGCGAGGTAAATCTTTAGCTGCTTGCTACATACGTCGGGAGAAACATTAATTCAAGCAGCTATCTGAGTAATAACTGTGCATATAAGGCATTGTAGAGCGAGCAATAGCGCGACGCCATTCTTAATGAAACCCATAAAATACGGAGTTTGTTAAGTAGACATTCCCCGAGTGCTTGGAGTTTGTGACAGAGCGGAAAAAATCTTCAGTATTTCCTGAGCTACGGCTGTGGTTTCTGAAGAAATGCGCTGGAACTTTTTTATTCCGACGCAACATTTTCCTTAACGCGGGAATATCGGAGGGTGACGGCCGCCTCGAAATTGTCGGAGAAAATTGCTTAATGTCATAATGGACAATCGGGAAAATCGCGGTGAATGGAAAACTTCCAACTCGAATTGTAAAGTTTTCGATTGTTCTCCTCCCGATACGTAAACTGACAAGGTGGTTCCGAAATTAGATTACGTCGTTGCTTTTTCTCGATGCAAATTTTTTGTCGAAACTACAGGGATGATTTGCGAGAAAATAAAATGTCGCCGGAGATAAAATAGAGGAGGCGATGGAGGAGAGGGATGAATCGGGAGGCAGGGGTCGAGAAGTGATGGGGGAAAAGGGAGGGGCCGTGGGAAGATGGGGCTGCAGCAGACAGTGCGATGTAATCTCCGTCATTAAGTCCTCGAAGTGTGGATCGTGCCGGGGGCGTCTTGCGCTGAACGAACACCGAACTACTCGCTCGCTGGTTGCTTAGTGCTCAGTGCTCGGTGTCACCCGCATGCCGCATGTCGCATGCCGCAAGGCGCATGCCGCTGTACATCGACTGGATTTATCCCGCTCCTTATCAGCGCGGACACCTGCGAGGAATGCATATAGCTTCAGCACGCTGAACAAACCCATTCTGCGATTATACTCTAATGAACATTTATCTTTATGAGGATTGCAAGTTTTGTAGCGGCCCCCTGTTTCCACTGTCATTGATTTGTGAAGTTCTCCAGTAGTATAATATGACCAAACGAGTACAGTACAAACCTTATATTTTAGCAAATAGAACTAGTCTCGATAAGTTTCAGGCTGAACAAACCACTTTAAATAATACGCTCCATTAAGTTCATTACAAGCAAAACACATAATATTTAAAAGTTGAACAATAACACAATGGCGACCATTGTGGCAGCATTTGTAAGGGAAACGGTGCGGGCCCGGGCGCCTCCTCACTAAGAATAATACACACTTGGAACTTTACATAATTCAATCAATTGTTTGAACTTATCCGCCGCCTTACAATCATGTGAACTTTAGTGTATGATAAATAATTTAGCTGAAATAACACTAGACTCGGGCCCCTTCAATAGTCTGCGACTGAACGGGAAGGCTTGACGTAAGTGGCAATTTATAAATTTCACACAATACAATGGAAAACACATTTATTATGGCGTAGTGTTTTCACAAATTAATGAAAATTTGCTAACACGTTAAAACCGAGTTGGACAAAGTGAAATTATGGCAAATATACGTGTGCGTACGTCGCACTATCCGGGAGTTGCTTGAAAACTTATTAGATTATCCGATGTTTTATTTCGATAATCTAATCGTAACACGTAACGTATATTTCCAACTTCAATATTCGTATTGAATCTTGTGAAACTGTACGAAAACATTAATTTATTTATATCTTTAATTATAATAATAATAAGCGAGGTTTTAGATTACCTGTACATGACCGAAGTTAAGCTAATACGCACGTGGTATTTATATTCGTATGAACGTGTATCATATAAACGAACTTAAATATATGGACTAAGTAAATTGAACATTTTGGGAAGGCATGATTTAATTGTTAGTAAGTAAGCACGTAAAGAAATAAAAGTTAAATCGCATCATCTCGTCTAGCCCACCGTAAAAGTAAATTTCCGTTTGACTTCATATATCATGACAATAAAAGGTAATAGACTTGAAATTCAATTATTGCTCCCATGGTTTAACAAAAAGGTTACGTCGTTTTTGTAAAAATACATTACCACATTTTATTGCTATTGACAGGGGGTAATAAAACTCAGAAGTTAATGACAATTCTCATGAAACCGATTTATAAATTGTCTTCAAATTTAAAGACCTTTTTCCCTAAATCGATTTCCGAAAAGGCTTTCCCCACTTTTCATGTATAACATAGCCCGCTTCCCCTTTCCCATTTCTGTAATAAGAAATCGCTGTTTTCCTCAACGTCGTTGGAAAACTAAAAAGCGAAAGCGCATTTTCTTGTTACTTAAACTGTACGTAATATACTTGACACGCAAAAGTAATGTTATTCGAAACATTTGAGGCAGTTTTCCCCGAAAAGCACAATGAACAAAGAATGAAGTGAGACCTAGTAAGAATTTCAAACATAAAAGTTTTTTTATTGTGAAAAAAAAAAAAATTGCTATATAACCTTCATGGTATTTTATCCATTTTCCAAGCTGAAACTGAAAAAATAAATCTGAATCTATTTCAGAATTAATAATAAAATATTAAAAGACATATGTAATAAAGTATTAGCTAAAAAGAGTTAGACGTTTGAGTAAATTGGCATTTGTAGGTATGTATTTTTATGACTGTTGCTAGAATGTCCGTGGTCCGCTTAAATGCCGATTATAGTTCCGTTTCCAGCCATAACGGTTATCGGAAAACAAATTTAAGATGAAAATAGAATACGTGGGAACGGTCGGTGGTCATGTTTTATTAACAACTTGCATTCGAACCCTAATAAAACCGACTACCGTAGTTCATACGGGCTCGGGCTGCACGGGGATATGCTCAATGAAGACATAACTCCTAGCTGAATATAATAGCGGTAATGGAAAATAAAACTTTCAGGAATGCGGTGCCCTGACAGGATAAAGGTTGAAACTTGGAATAACCAACCAAATATACTTAAAGATACCATATTTCAAAGGTTTACTTAAATTTTTCATTTCATTTAAAAAAATGTATTTGCAATAATAATTTAAGTTTTTTTTTTCAAAATTTCTTCAAAATAATAATTCAATTTCTTCGAAATATCCTAGGATTTAATTAGAGTATATTATGCTTTATGTCACTCTCATTTGGAATATGACATTTTGGGATGGGGCTCAGCTGCTTCAAATTACACGAAACTGTTAAATACAACCCAGAAATGCATCATAAATATCATTTTAAAGGTCCCCATAAGGACGTCAACAACGGAAATTTTTAAACATTTCAACGTTCGAAGTATCCAAAAATATTCTAGTTAATCATCTTAAAAATGAGAAAATAGCTACGATTCTTCATGATCATAATACCAGAACAAAGCAACTAGATAAGATAAATATACCTAAATGCAATACTACTTTTGGACGAAGAAGCTCTGAATTTGTAGCTGTAAAATTATATAACAAACTCCCACTTAATATCAAAAAACGTAATTCAATCAATAATTGCATTAAGTCCAGCAAAACTTGGCTTAAGGAATTACCAGAACAAGAACTGACTACTATTCTCAAAAAAACGTCATAGAAATTACTGGAAAGACCCTACCCTAACCTTGAAGTTGAAATATAGAAGTCGCTGAAACCCCTTTCTGCAAAACCTGGTTCGCCTCAGCACAGGATCTCCTAGTGAGGGGGACTATGAAAAAATTCTATAATATGTATTTCTAATATTTATACCTGACCTTGTAATATCAAAATTATATAGAAACTAATAAAAAAAAATATGTCTACCTAATTATTTTACTATATTGTTTATCCCGATGAGCGATGCTTTGCTTCTGAAACATGTAGATATTTATATATTAAAAACAGTGGTGTAAACAAAGTTCTCCTTATTAATTATATTATATTTAGTTGTCTGTAAATAAATTTATCTTCGGCTTTTAATATCAAAGTCTGGCTAAAGGAATTATAAGAATAAGACTTGAGCAACATAAATAATTAACATAAGATAAACGGGCTAAAAACCATCTACCCACAACTTAGTCTACCTCATACAGGAACCCTTAGTGAGGATAACTATAAACAAAAATCTGTTTAGTCATTGAAGAAAATAATATTAACATAACCCAAATGAAAGATGAAACCGGATGATAGGACAAAAACTAAAAAGATTTCAGTCGCATCTGGGACTCGAACCCAGGGCCTCTGCCTATCCGGGGCAACGTCCCAGATGCGACTGAAAGTTTTAGTTTCTGTCCTTTTGTCCGGTTTTATCTTTCATTTGGGTTATGTTAATATTATTTTCATCAATGATTAAATATTACAATGAGGTTTTTAAATCTCAATAAAAATAATTAATAATTAAAACTCTGTTTATTAATTTTGTTGTTTTAATTCTTTATAAGCTACATTATAAAAAAATATCGTCGTAAATAATTTAGTAGTTTTAAATCATGTGGAAATATATATATGGTACTCATTTTCCAAAGAATGTCAGGGCATTTCAGTAACAAGTAGTGAAAATCGTTTAATGGAAACAATTTAGCATTTTTAGTGGGCATAACAACAACATTCGATAAGCCTGCCTAGAGAACCTCCCCCCGAGGGGTCGGGGACGGTCTGAAGGGGTAAGGGTCGGTGTGGCAGGGGGGTGGAGAGGGGAGGGCGCAGCTGGCCTAACGGTCATTAACAATTATGAATGGGGGTATCTGCATACACACACACACATGGACACATCACACACACGTGCAAGCCCGCACACGCGGCCCGACAATTTATTTTTTAAGGCCGTTATAATAGGTAGCACGCGGTCAGTAGTACCACAATCCAGTTTAAGTACCCGGCAGATTGAACGCTCGGTGGATGATACGCGAGGGTATTGAGCAATTTCGCATAGAAATAATGAGGTAGGCGAGTCAGGGAATTTATTAGCTGAAACAGATTTATTTTTACCCGCACTTTTTACGTAAATTAAGAATTAGTGTATGAAAAATAAACCCTTTTTTTCTCGTATATCAGAGAAATATTAATCTAATATATACTTTACAGGTACGCGTAGTTAAACAAAATTATAATTTATTTGTAAAAAGCATTAACTTTGTGGCTCGCCATAATTTACAATAAAAAACACATAAATTTGTTGTAGACCACTTTTATTTTATCAAAACTCTACCGGTTTCGGAAGCACCCTTCCTTCATCAGTTTTAATATTCTCCTGATGAAGGAAGAGTGCTTCCGAAACCGGTAGAGTTTTGATAAAATAAAAGTGGTCTACAACAAATTTATGTGTTTTTCATTGTAAAATTATAATAGCTCAATAGCTCATAATGGAACGTAGATTGGAGCTAAAAATGTTTGTGTAGATCTAGAAATCTAGATGTTGCAAAGTTAGAATTAGAGATAACTGTTCGATGACAGCTTTAGTGGAACGAACATTTTTTTCTGCTTTCCAATAATTACCACAAAATATTTATTCGTTGGTCATTACAGTTATGAAAATAATATTAATACTATTGAACCCATAAAACGCGAAGTTACAATAAATCAATCAAACAAATCACAGCGAACATCAAAAAGATTTGAGCTAATTAAATACGAGACCCCAACACAGGGATATTTCACATATTTTCTAAAACCGTGTACCCTTTCATGTTATGAAAATTTTCTAATTAGCGAATTGAAAATATCAAACGGCACGGTGTGATATTTCAATATATTATTTAATTTTTCCCCTATCGTGTCCCTTTCTCTTTGATCGAATAAAATGTTTTGAAAACCGTATTCAGGACTCAGATCAAAGGGAAGCGGAAGCTGCATACCCAGAGAACACCTAGGAAGCGAGAAGCTTACGTTTACAATGTGTATTTTCATAAAAATATACTTTTTTCTCATTCAAATATATTTTTCAATAGCTTTAGGTGTAATTCTGGAAAATTGACTTTATCATTGGAGGAATTAGTCAATTTGATCGATCATTTTTTTTTTTACATTCGTATAAAACATTTACTTTGTGGCTTGCCATAATTATTAATTTGCAGTGATAATATCAAAGATAATATAATACTAAAAATCAGTAAAGTTAGGGATTATAAGTTAAGCCACTCTGACTATTCTTCGTTCTACATAGGTAAGAAATAAGAAATCCCCTAATGTTAATATTAGAACACTTACGATGTTTAAATAACAATAATTTTTCATAGTTTGCTAATCATCTCATTTCATCCGATCGTATTTTTAGTAAAGATACAGCGGTTCAAATTCTTCACCGCAATAATAAAGGAAAAAAAGGTAACAATTATTTTTATAAATATTTGACAAGTCAAAGTAATTTTCACCAATAAAATGTAGACATAATTTGTCTCGACGCCATCTATTTGAGGGATTTAGCCGTTACAAGCTTTTCTCATACTAATAAAGTTGGTTGTTTACAGGTGAAAATATAATAAAAACAGTAATTATTGAATGAAACACTAGTATATATTGATTAACTTGGCGGGTTTGCGATAAGCCGACGTAGCTCAACGGTAGAGCATCTGACCGGACATCAGAAGGGTGCAGGTTCGAGTCCTGTCGGCGACATTTATCTTTGCTCGGAAAGGTTTTTTTCAATTTGGATGAGTGTTTCAGGCTAATAATTATTGTTTATAAAAATAATTGTCACCCTTTGCGCTATGCACAAAGAACTTTAGTTTATCAATTGAAAAAAAGGTAATTTAGAAGCACTTGAAATTAGAAAATCCTTAAATATTAATTCTAGCATATTGAATAACCAAGTAAATTAATCGTATAGTATTCTTCTAGATATCTTTTCGGTTAACCGCACGGTTCCTTCTGAAAACCCCCTAATAACCCCTTCCTTTTGGTCGACTCCCACTGCAACACCTAAATATTTACGTCATTATTTTGTATCTTATGTTAGTTTTAATATATTCCTGACGAAGGAAGGGTACTTCCGAAACCGGTCGATCATTATATTAAATTGAATTGTTTTAAAACAGATTTATGTGTTTATATTAGAATGAATTTTTTTATTGTTTTTTTGTTTTATATTTATTTACGTGAATATCGCAAAAGAATCCCAGCTGCATTTCACCATCCGAAGTCAGTGGGACTTTGATATCCTCACTTGTGGTGTGTTGTGACGCTGTAGATAGTAAAGAATGAAAGGAGATGGGGTGGAGGAAGGTTGGAAGTACCTACTTTAAAGAAATAAAAAATTGAACTTTTTACATTATATTACACATTTTTTACTTATCTCTGCCCCATACAAGGCTCATGTTATCATATAATATAATATGTAGAAATAAAAATTAAAACAGAAAGTGTAAATAAACAAATAAAAATAATACTGAAGAGCTAGTGATTATTCAGAAGATCTGGTCACCAAATATGGGTAAAGCCATTTCACGTAACGTTTCGACTCTGAATGGCGGTCTTTTACTAGGGCGATACTAATAGTATTTTCCACTTTGCAAAGTGCCGCAAATATACCATATGTTTTTTAAATGAATTAAATTTGAAATAACACAAATTTGTTACACAACGGTGGGATAAGAAGCCTCTAAACCACGGAGGCCGTCTGAAACGAATTAGTTTATTGTTCAAAATTAATAGAATTTGATGTATTTTGTGTCAGAAATGTTAAATTATTACATTGTCATAACATGGTAATAACATTTCGTAGAATAAATCAGAATTTATCAATGCAGTTGTAAGCTTCGGGGGTTGAAATGATTGGTTTCTCGGAGGCTTTGCACGTCGCATATAAACCCGCAAGGGTGGCATTTTGTACGTCCTCTGCATTCCGTTTACATTTGGTATTTTGCTACAGAAAATAAAAATGCAATAGAATTTTTTTATGAGAAAAAAAAAATAATCACATCAATATTATCTAAAAGTTAATTTTGGTACTTCGTTTATTATATATTTAACTGAATTCAAAACGTAAGAGTGTATTTTATCATAGGGGCGAATTCACCGGCAGTAGAATATTAATCTCGTAATTATTAATATTTGCAAAAAATCGGAGGGAGAAACATAGCTGAACAATCATTTTTTACCCCTTTACGACTGCGCCTAATGAGAAGTAGACTCAGACAAAAAAATCCACAATTCATCCTCGTCTTTAATACGAGAGTCATTATTGGGGAAAGTCAGCTTCCAGAAGAGACAAAGTCTTTCGTAGAGTGCATGAAAGGAGTAGAAATGTCTAATTTGAACAAGAGGAGAGAGTTTATATTTGGACCCTATTCGTCGGTGGCCTTCATTTCGCTTGACACTTTGTATATATGTATGGGAATGCTTGCGTACCCCATCTCTAACTATATCCAGACTTCAACAAGTTTTACTGGCTGCATGTTGACACAACGCCAGAAGAAACAAGGCATTTGTACAGCTGTTGTTTTGGTGGCAACGAGAGGTGTGGTGTTTTTTGCATGTTGTCTGAGGGTGCGCTAGTGTCTCGGTGTGGCCTTTAGAGCATATTACTTTGGGGGATTGTGAAGGACTCTGCATGGTATCTTCTTCATCAGACGACTGGTCCTGAAAGCCTCTCATAATGAGTGCGCGCGGGTTAGTACTGCCGGCAAACATAAGCGGAGGGTGCACTGTACAGAAAACATTCTTCTATTTGGATCATAAATTGATGAAATGTAACGGTATTCTCAGGATATTTATTTAACGTCATTCATCATGAGCTATGGAGCTTTGAAATATTCAGTGATATGTCAAAAATATGCCAAGATGTTTTTATTATTTGACGGCCTCCATGGTCGAGGGGTAAGGCTCTCGACTACGAATCCGAAGGTCGCGGGTTCAAATCCCGGCGTGCGCAAGTAATTTTTATTTAATTAATTTGTGTTGTTTCACAATTAATTCATTTAAAAATAATATATAGTATATTTGCGCACGTTCCAGAGTGGAAGATACTCTCAGTATCGCCCTGGTGAAAGACCACCATTCAGAATTGAAACGTTGCTTGAAATGGCTTTTAGCCGTGTTTGGTGACCAGATCTGAATAGCCAGGTATTCCCAACCTTCCTCTTCCCCTTCTCCTTCCCCTCCCCAATACCTTCAGCCTCACAACATTCCCCAATTGGGAATGCCATAGTCTCACTGGCTCCAGACGGTTGGGAGCAGTTGGGACTCTTGTGAGGTATTCATATAAAAAAAAAAAAAAATTACATATTTTTTCGTCAAGTGGCGAAAAATACTGTTGAAATTCGAAATTGAAATCGTTTCTTTTAATCATATATTCATACTATTTTATAAGTTTTATTGTATTTCCCAATGAAGAAATATTTTCCTTTATGAATATTAAACATTTTACATCACTTTTCTAACCCTTTGTCACCGCATGGAAACATTTTTGAAGAACTCTGTAAATACATTTTCTTGCTGAGACGGGACATGAAAGATAGCGAGTGGAGAGCAGATAGGGGTTAGGTGAGCTGCAGAAGGTGGGAGGAGGAATCATGTATTTGTATAAGCACGACATGATCAGAACACGTGTAAAATTCAATCCCAAACGCAGGTTAAATACAATCAAGGAAGAGGATCATTGACAACTCGTTGCCGAAGAAAAAAAACAACTAAAAACGTAAAATAACAAGATAATTGATAATATTGCAATCACGTGTATTCTTGAAAATACTAATAAATACCAATTGTGTTCTAGAATACTTCGAAATTAAATTAAGGATTCTCTTTTAGTAAAAGATTTCTTCCTCAGAATAGGGTTTTTTTGTTGATAAGAAAGTTTTCCTCCGAAAACATCTGCCAAGATTTAGCAGTCACGCGATGCGTCACTTTCGATAAGATATAGAAAATGCGTTCATGTTTCTTTACTGGCGAAAAATAAAATTTACTAAAGTAAGACACGGTAACAGATAGCGTTGAAATAACGCGAATGAGAAGCAGGCAAATATTTACATTTAAAGTTAGTTTTGGGTAAGGTATTGCGTAGGTTCCCAAATTTACGAAACCTGCGCACAATACACCATGTTGTTACCTTTCGAGGTAGGGAAACGGTCCTTGATATAACAGGATTTTAGAATTATGTCACAAAAAATATAGGAATTTTGATAATTTTTTTTTTAATTATGACTGACATGTTTGTTCTGTGTGAAATTTCCCAAACATTTAATAAATTTCGCGGAAAAGCGAGGATCGCATAATTGAAAATTCTCATCAATCATTTTTAGTTGAAAAAGAACGCCCCTAAAGGAAAGAGGGAAAAAAGCGATACATGTCCCGCGGCATAAATCAGCATTTTACTGTGCACAAGCCGCTGGGACCGGCAAACTGTGTGCCGGGGACACTTTGGCGGTGGCTGACATGTTCCTAGAAACTTGTTCTGCCGTTGACTACACCGACTTGTCTTTCCAGTACAGTACACAATACTGCCACCCTACCACCACTCCACCAATATTCAAACTTTCCAAATTAAATATTGATTATAATTAACGCGAATATTTGTATCCCTTCAAACACTTTTTCAAATAATTTCTGTGGACATATAAAAAAGTGATTGTCTCAGGTGAAACAGTGTTCCTTTGAGAGCTGATGCTGAATTGTGAGGACCATCGCCGGAACGCCACGCGGCATCGCATGCACGTCTCTCCGGCCACGCACGCCCCGGCTACAACCCACACTCTACACCTCTACCTCTCCTCTGTTTCAGAGGGGAAGCTTGTAAAGTGTGCCTGTACTGAATTACTCCCCGGGATTCGGAAGTAGACCCACGTCAACAATCCGAGTGTTTAAAGTCAATCTTGTTATTTAGCCATATTTGCATGTGTAATGGTTAATCGCAAAACAATCACGAATGGGAAAAATATTCAGGATTTTACGTAGCACAGCGAAAACATTTTTTGATCGTAGCGATATGGTAATGGTTAATATGTCGCGAGCGCCGATAAGATTACTGATTTTTTATTTAATATTTTTTCTAACGTGTTCAAGAAATGTCTATTGATGAAGTAAGTGCCCTAATGTATGCTCGAATGCTTTGTACCCAAAAAGATCTATGCAACAAAAAACATCAAACGGACACGCATTATTGATCTACAAGGAAAACTTGAAATTTTTCAAATGATTGCGAAACATTTATTATTGAGCAACAATAGGCAAGAAGAAACGTATTCCACATGGAATCGAACGCTGAATGGACGTGATCAGAAAAGGTTTCAGTTAAACATACTTTCTGGGAAATTCGAGAACCGCACAAATATAAGGTATCCATACACAAAGCTTTAGTTGTGGGTTCTTCCTTTGTGAGATTTATGAGTGAATTAAATGAAAATCCACATTTTATACGGGAAAGTTTTGGACTCGCGCTAAGCAATCCACGGATTGACAAACACGCTTCCCCCTCTATCTTGTAATATATATATATACATGCTATCTCGCTTACTCTAGCTTTATTATTTATATGACCATTAAAGCGCCATCGGTGTGGGTAACGCGAGGGAAAATATCTGATTGCGGGAATCAAAATCGGAATGTTTGTGTTCTGGTTGCGAGAAAGGTAACCGCTGTGTAACATATAATATGTACGCACACGTATTGGGGAATTTTGGTTATTTCCTGTTTTTCCTAAGGGCCGTATCGATTACGGGTTGAGTTTGGTAAGCTGCAAGTCACATTTAAGAAAGATACTTTTATAAACCGACCCAGCTTCTTTGATTTATTCCCGAGATATATCACCATAGTTAAAAATTGATGAGTTAGATATGGGATTTTTTATGGTACTCAATGCATCTGTCATCGAAAGTCTTCAACAATTAAAACATTTTCAATTGTATAAAAGAGGTGATTTTTTAATCAATAAAACATTTTGAATTGTATAAAACAGGTGATTTTTTAATCACTAAAACATTTACAATTGTATAAAACAGGTGATTTTTTAATCACTAAAACATTTTAAACAGAAAAAAACAAAATATATATATATTTATACATATTTTTTTAAATTTACCATATGGATTCTTTTATATTATTTCATGTATATGTATATTAATATGAACTAATCTTATCAATTTGACTGTCCTAAAACGGGATTTGTTCCTAGTTGGACAGTCAAAGCCTTCTTAAATATTTTTGTAAATTAACAGGTGTTCCAAATAAATATTATTATTATTATTATTTTCAATTGTATAAAACAGGTGATTTTTTAATCACTGAAACATTATTAATTGTATAAAACGGGTGATTTTTTAATCACTAAAACATTTTCAATTGTATAAAACAGGTGATTTTTTAATAACTTAAACATTTCCAAGTGATTAATGCAGGTGATTTATTTATCACAAAAAAAATTATCAAGTGAATAAAAGAGGTGATTTATTTATTACTAAAAAAAATTTCCAAGAAAAACTTTTTAAAATTTTGTTATTTGAAGGCGTTAAATAATTTTGTGTATCATAAAAAAAAAAAAATTCTCATTCTCGCAACGTATTTATTTAATCTAGGTAGAGGGTGAAATCATTTGAAAAGCTTCAAACGTATCAGTACTTGTGACGTAGCCAGAATACAAATGATTTAATTTCCACTGAAGCCCGACACCTGATTCCAATTTATGTAAAAAACATTTCCCAATACCAAAACTCCGACTATAATATTTGAAGAATTTTTCAATGTTTTTATATGAATCTTTCAGGGTTTTCTCTGTGCGTGTTGTAGAGGTTCCTCGGGTCAGATGGATGTACGCTGGTAACCTTTCGGATGCCCGCCACCGCACACCCTTGTGCAATCACCCAAATGAGATTTATACTTTGTGGTTTGGAGAGAATTTTTCAGGAAATACAAAAGAAAACTTACGGTAACAGCTGTAAAAAAGGCTTATTCATCAAAAAAGAAAACCATATGCCCTAAATCACGAACGTTTTTTCGGATACCTTGGAGTTTATATTTACTAAAAGAAAGAGTTATTTTTTTATTCTTAATAATTAAATATTTTTCGAACAAATAGGCTTATCAACAATGTAAATTTTATAAATAAACACAATTTTCTAGTTAATGAGATATATTATAGTATCAGAATCCTATTTTACGAATACCTCAAATTGTAAAGCGCAGTTTTAGCATCGAGTATTGAGTTAGGTTGAAGGGTTATGATGTATTGTATGGATGGAAAGGAATCCAGTTCCTTCCGTCGCCGCTGAAAGGTTATTGGATGCCAAGCAGCAAGAGATAAAGCCGTGAGGCGAGGTGAGCGGTACGAGGCCCGCGGTTGCGGTACGCGCTGCGGGGAACGTCTTCATGAGGAGATACCAAACACTCGGAGCGGCAGAGGAGGCTAAGCCTTCTCCGAGAGACGTAAAGGAGGGTTTTCCGATATCCTCTTATCCAATTTTTATTCAGCCTGCGAGAAAATCATCTCGCGAGTATCGGCATTTAGGAATTCTCTTTATTTTCCTTTCGTTCGGAAGGAAATATATCTGAATGAGCAGTTACGAAGCGATGTCAATAACTTGAGGCGGTAGGGAGCATTTTATACAGAAAGGCTTATAACAGACGGGACCTAATGCCCGTGGTAAAAACACATTTTTCCTCTTTATATTGAGTCAAGTTAATAGAAATCGAGGATTCTTGTTGTTGTTTTTTTGCACCCTTTTCCTACTTTTCTCTCATTTTCTTTTATTCTGCGTAATGTATAAAATACGGAATTTCTTGTCCGCAAAATGCGATGGGTCGAGTTCTATCGACAATATTGACGTTTTAAGTTTGTAGTATCTGTAAATTTACTACCTCCGAGTCTCTTCCTTCTGTCTACGAAGAAGTTTTGATTTGGTTCGACATTTACAACGCATTTGATGATTAAACTTCAGGAACTTTTTGAATGAATTTAAAGTATTCCGCCAAGAACGAAATATATTTTTCAAATACAAACAACTGACAAAAGCCTACGAAGAAAAACATACTTAACTTAACAAGTGGCATATG
>JAHDVE020003118.1:0-15346 GCA_022606495.2 Halesus radiatus | reverse complement strand
CTGTCGTAACGAGACATACGGAAATCGAGTAAACACAACTCAATGAGATAACGGGCCAAGTAGTAGTCCTTGTCGTTCAGCTCGGCATACTATTTGAACATTTCGAGGAAGCTGTAGCTGGTAGAGCGGAGAAGGTCAAATTACAAACAATGCAGAATGCTGCCTTCCATCTCCAATATCTCTTCCTTGGAATAAGTGGTGTCACAGATGAACACGAGATTATGAATTTTGGGCACCTGGTAAGTTTCTTCGAACTTTGCAGCCACCCAGAGCGCAGTGATCCCCAGAAGCTGAAGCTTGCTCCGATGCAAAATCTTTTTCTGCAAGTATCGGTCCACGATCTGGACTGCGATAAAGAGGGTCTCGGGCATGAGTCTGTACTTGATGTGCACTTCCACCAGCCAATTCAGCAAGATCCCTCTCATATGAGAAGTGACATCTGGCTGGATGTCGAAATAGTTGGAACTGGTGGCGAGGGGCTTGCTAGTCTCGGTTTCGATCATAAAATCAAGGATTTATTCCCTGTATTCCTCTGCTGCGCACTCAACTCTCTGAGGTCCATTATCGATTTCTTCGATGTCCATGGTAGCACCTGATGCGATGGTTTCGTCTTGACATTGATGATACTTTTTAGGAGAGAGTTGGGGAAGTTTGGAGGTGTTTTTATTTCTGTATGTTTGTGTTTTTTCCCTGAGCTGTCTGTTGCTGATTTCCACTCCGAATGTTCGCTTCCATTCTGGATGATAATTGAGAGAAGAAGAATCTGTCATTTTTTTCTATTAATTTTTTTTTTAATTCTTTTGGTCTAACAATATTTTTATTTATTTATTTTTTGTTATATATAGTTATTCTAAAAAACGAATTATTATAGTTGTTAAAACTCTTAATTTTTTCTTAATTTTTTTATGCAAATATAGTCGTTGATTGTTTTTTAAAAACGAAATTTAAGAAAATATCGAGATATAATAAAAGTATCTTGTTCCATAGAGATTATATATAAAATTAATATAAATTATAATAGAAACTTCAAAGATATTTTTTTAAATTTAGAGTTATTATTAAGTCATATATGTAATATTAATCGAAGGTTGGAAGAGGCGAAAAATATACATATATTAACATTAAAGAAAAAAAAAAATACTCGTTAGAAATTATGAAATAACAAATGTTATAACTTATTATTCCGTATATTATTCGATATAACCGTAATTGTGATGTTTCTAAAACATGTACATTTAGGAAGTGGGCTTTGAGAGCTATGGGATTTAAGTCAGTTTAAAATAACTGAATCATATTAGCAATTATTCGTTAATATTAATATTTGATAGTCTAGCATTTTCCTTTTTATTCTTAAATAAACTATATAAAAATATGTGTATTGTTTCGAGTAGTAATAAAACACACCATTTGTTATATACAAACGTATTATTGTCTTGTTAAACGCGGTTAAAATTTAATTATAGTACAAACGGAAGAAGAAAATCAACAAATAATCAAACATAATCTATTAAAGTATTGCCAATGGATTTCGATATTCTATGTTTGTTGAGACTAAATCATTTATTGCAAGGTATTTCTTTTCCTTCGACTTAAATAAAGCAGTAAAACTATTAGATTTGCGACTGAGACTAACTTTTACCTGATAACTTATACTTAGAATATTTGGTAATCGTGTTGATATTTATTCGTTATTTTTCCATCGCTAATTGGTAAGATCAGGTCTGTTGTTAACATGAACAAGTATTTGATTGATTTAAAAATTCAAGAGTGTTTGAACAAAATATTTTATTCAATAATCCACAATGATAACATTCTATTAAGAAAATGTACTTTTATTTGACAAAAATACATAAACATCAGAATCACAAAAAAATATCGTTATTCCTCTATTATTATGGTGCAATTTATTTATTTTATCGTTAAAATAATAAAATTTATACCAAAATCCATAAATTAAATAAATTATATATATTAACTTAATTCAATGTACAGTAGATATCTCGACTATACCGAACCAGCAGTGAGGGCCCACAACATCGCAGTTGTCGAAAATTAGCAGAAGGATGCTTTGATCTCCACACTCAAAACAGATCTCTATGAGCTGAGGCAGTTGGAAGGGGACTATCTCCGCCTCAACGATATGATTGCCTCCCTCGAGGACAAGTACAGCCTCTTGTTGCAAGAAAAAGACCGCAGCGAGAAGGAGCAGAAGGTCAAGTCTGAGCTTGACAAGAGCAGCATCATCGAGATGCGCGAAGAAATCGATATTCTCAGAGGACATATTCAGAGAGTGTCCGTAGATATTGAAGAGGCACTAAGAGAAAATACGACACTCAAGCGGATGAGTGACGCCCGAGCCAATGAGATACAGTCCATCATTTCATCTAACCGCGACCTTTAAGGTAAAAATGAGAGGCACAATGATGAGAACAGAAACCTCGCTTTCAACGTCAAAGCCCTCAAGGAATAGAGGAAAAAACTGGAGGATGACTGCGATGCTCTATCAGCTCTGTTGGACCAGAACATCAATAGGCTAAAAGCGCTGGAGCGAGCTGCTCGAAATGCTGAATCCAACAATGCTCGACTTGACAAAACCCTTATCCAGGCTGAAAACGACAACGTGAAACTTAATGCAGAACTTAAGGTGAAATTTGAAGAGTCGAGACGAAGTGACGTGCGGTTAAAAGACCTAGGCACAAATATAGACGAACTCAAGATTGCATATGGAAGTTTGGAAACCGCAGCCAATAAGAATAAGGCTGATGCCGCCGGCAACCATGCTGCTTGGCAAAATGAGATTGCAAGAGGAAAAGAGCTCATGGGAAAACTGAGCGTAGTAGAGTCCACTATTAGGGGCAGGGAAGACGAGTTAGACCACATCGGCCGAGAAGAGGATAGACTACGCAAAGACCATTTCCAACGACTGGACCAGAACAAAATTCTTAATTCCGAGATCGATCGACTTCTATCCATTATTGCTGAATATGAACAAGTGAATAAAGAGGTAATACACTTTTTTTAATTTTAACACAAATTACTTAAATAATCTTTTCAAACTTTTTTTTAATTCAGTTACTCGAAGAAATTGAGATTTATATCGACCAAGATGAGCAGGCAAGAAACATCTTGGATCGAAAGGCTGGAATGAGAGAGCTAATCCAACGAACTATTGCCAAGGTTGAAGCCACAAACGAGCCTATCAAGCATCTGAAATATTGAGACGACAATAGGTTTTGAAGGGGGACTATGCACGATACAATAATTTGTGTATGGAATCTGATAACTTTTTTTTATATTATTATTAATAATGATATCTTCCACTTTTTTCCTCGAAAAATATAAAAATTATTATTATGTATTATATTTATAAACAACTGGAAATAATCTATTTTTCCTAATTAATTTAAAAACTATTTACATCACTTGATTTCAAAAATATAATCATCCAAGCTAATAAAATCAGCTTAAATGATGCCCTAGATGGCCTCCTTGTTTGGCCTAACTCGTTTTTGGTTGGTGTTTATAAGATACTGTACTAATAAGTAAGCGAGGTTACGCAACTCATTTTCGCTGTCGACACTCGGCTCCTTGATTACCATCTTTCTAATCCCTATTTCGTAGTTTGTGGACAGCTCCTCTCGTTCATACATGATTGGGATGAAGTCGCAGAAGTAGGAACCCTTAGGAAGTAAACCCATCATTAATGGTTCGGATTGAAAGGGAGACACAAATGTTTCTGGATATTTTTAGGCATCAGCAACGGACATAGGCTCGACGTGGATTCCAAAATCTATAAAAAATATAAAGTGAATTATTTAACAAAATGAAGAGACTGTTAAAAAAATTGTTTGGTTACAGTCAAAGAAGAACATCCACTTCTGGTGATGGAATTCCTCCAGTTCCATCGCATTAATTAACTCGATAGCTTTAAGCGCAGCCAACATGAGATTTGGGTTTCTGATTTGTTTCTTCTTTTCAAATAGTTGCATGAGGAGAGTTATAAAACTAGGCCATATGGTCTTGAACATTTTATTGAGAACTACTGCTGACAGGCGAATTATTAATATTCTAATGCAAAACAAGATCAAGATGAGCAGAGCAGGGTGTGATGTTTCTCCTTCCTTCATAACTTCGTTCAGAGATTCAAGCAACACCTTGAGCTTTGTCTCGTATTGATCCACCCGCCCAGCGAAAATGAGGAAGCAGATTCGCTAAAACGACTTGATTTTGATCCGTGTGGACTCTGCTTTTCCGGTGAATAGGCCCGAAAGCAGAGTCTCTTTTGATAAGAGCTCTGATAATAGATCTTCAAGTTCACTGGCGGAATTGATGATTTCTTTCCAGAAGCTGAGTGTCTTTTTAGTGCATTTAAAGAAGTCCTATAAATTAACAAGAATAAATATAATATATATTAAAAGTAATAAAAAATATGGTACATTCCCCATATAAATCTCGAAAATCGATCTCTTCGAAGACTTTAGGATATCTAATCGAGCATGGCTATTGATCAGAATGTAAAACACCTAGCTGACCAGTTCAATGTGAATCTGGTTCTCCTCCGACTTGTCTTCACAGACTGGAAGAATCACCGACAAGAGCTCTTTCACCAAATAGACGATCTTTATCACATCATTTTCGTAGATGTGTAAGAGAAGTCTATTAATTAAGTTGCTGAGAGTTTTGGCTGAGATTATTGCCAAGCTTTGTTTAAACATATGCTCTTCCAGGTCGAAGCAGTTCGTGAACAGTTTGTCTTCGATATAGAAGTTGCAGTCGTGTTTATTATCTAAAAAGTCCTTTTCCATTTCAGTCATAGCTGGTGAGAAGATTTTTAAAATATCGAACAGTCTGTTGTCTTTTTCCTCTTTCGAAAACAATCCTTTGAGGCCGGTTTTTATCTCTGTCTTCTGTGTGATGTCTTTTGTTCGGGCGATTATAGCTCCCAAATCATCGACCAAATTCTTCAGCAATTCTTGTGCATCAATTTTTCCTTTTGCGTCGAGAACGACCTCCTTCGATGGAATCATTCTCTCGCATAATAGTGACAAGATCTCGAATAACCATAATTTGGTCTGAACATGAGGAGTTTCTCTGTGCAGGATCTTCAATAGATTGATAGAGGTGTCCCAGAGTTTTTGCTTACTTTTGGCAAATTTGAGGTTGGCATAACTCAGGTATAGGTAGAGAAAGTACATCAGCTTGTTCTCAGATTGGAGGATGTCTCTGTTGTAATGTAAAGTGTTTTTGGGAAGGGAGAGCTTGGAGTTTTTGTGATAGGATAGCACGTGTTTGAGTGTTTGGGATTCGAGGAGGGAAGACACGACTAGTTGGGGGTCCAAAGAAGCATGAACAAGGATCCTGGGATCCGACATTTCGATAAGAAGTGAGAGAATGGACCTATGATGTTTCTTCCAGAGTATATCGAAAATCTCCAAAACCTATTTTTTAAGTCCTGATACACTCTTTATCTACTCATTTACCTCTCTGGATTACTCCTTCATTTTCTAAGCGTTATATCTTTTGAAAACCAGGTAAGAGAAAGGAAATGAATTCAGAATCAGGGAGAGAAGGGACTATATTTTAAATTCTTCAAGTTAGTTGATGATTGAGAAGTTGACATAATATTTGATGGCGTTCCACAGTATAATCGTATCAGAATACTTATTTTCGACATTGAGTTCCTTTATGAATGAATCATTTTTTATACTGTTCTTGAGCCCTTCTTGGCTAAGTGCTCTGCTTCTGACGCTATCCCCATTCATCCGATCTCCCGACATCTTTCGCTTACTCTCTTGCACCTTTTTGCCCTGAATGATGTGCTATAGTTTTCCTACATCGATCTCCCTCAGCAAATGGGAGTACTTCTCGATGATGATGTTGATTTCAGAAGATACACTCTTTTTGTTAGGCAGCACACAGAGTAGTACGTCTCCCAATTAGGTGAGGAACTTGATATACTGAGACTTAACATACGAAATTTTTGTTTGCGATAGACCAGATAATATTGTCTTTAAAAAATTGTCCATCTGCATAAATTCAGCAAAAGCTACCTTATGCTTAGTGAGCCCAGGCATTTCTCTTATCACTGTGTTGAGATAAGACAGGATTTGGATCTATCGAAGATAATCTCCGTTTTTAATGCAACCAGCTAGACTTTCGACCATCGGTTTGAATGTAACGCTGGTCCACTCCGCTTTTTGGTCTGCCAACACGTGGCTGAGGGTGAATATGCAGAACTCAATACTTTGGGATTTGAGTTTTTAGTCTGCTATTGGGCTAAGATAATGCTGAATTAGTCCAATTAAATGATCGAGGAACCTTTCCTTCTGGCTGAAGATAAAGATACCAAGCTCTCTCTCAGAGTTCAGCAGGATATTTTTAAGGATTTTCAGCATATCTTAATGTAAGTCGGAACGACTAGGATTGCTTATGACTTGAAATACAGGCTCCAGTACCTTGCTGACAATTTGTTTAGACTGAAGAAGCCAGTTTTGGCTTGCATGCTTTCTCAAAGGATTTTCATCGTCAAGGAAGCGCAACATCCTTATCACTCCTGCTCCTTTTATGTCTCCATTGAGACGCTTCCAATAAGTAAGCCATTGGGAAACATCACAGCACTAAATTTCTGATGAATATACATCAGGATAGCTTATTTCAAACTTTTTTATAAGATTGATAGCTTGTTATTCCCAGAAGTGGCACTACAGCAACCGAAAAAGACTAGTAAAAACCCGACCGAGTTGCTATGGCTAAATGGGTGATGTTGACTATATTAAGATAGTTAAGGACACCAGTGCTAATGGTCCTCCTTCGATAAAGGGGAGGAGGAAGGAGTGTGGGGGATTTGGGTGAAGGTGCATAAGTCCTGCGTAAATATGCTCAGCTGGGTTGCAGTTAGCAATATCCTCGATAAATTTGACGCAATCAACTCCTGGATGGCCTCCCATTTCAACTTTCAGCTTGTTTGCTAGCTAGAGACTGGGTTGTGGGAAGCTGTATGTTTCGAGATTCTCCATCACTTTATGGATGTTAGAAACGAGTCTCTCCAGAACATCGGTTGACATCTCGTTTGTAAGAAGCTCTTTTTTCTCCTTGATGATATTGAAGAAAAAGAACTACAAAATTTTGATAATGCCAACAGCATTTTATTCTTTTGAAGGGTCCAGCTTGTTGACTATCGAGTCCACGAACAAAGTTAGCTGATCCTTGATGACAGTCAGGAAGTGAATGATTGACTTCTACATCTTGATGGGGTCCTTTTGAAAATATTTATATACGTAGTCCATTAGTGGATAAGAAATATTGGGCAGCATCCTTTCCATAAGTTGCTCTTGCTCCTTGAAGAGATGCTCGAGCATCATCACTGGAGCCTCGATGACTGGTTTTTCGTGTTCAGCAAGAACTTTGAAGATTGATTTTTCGATGATACGTATGGCTGGATCAGTATGCGAGTCAATCACATATTTACCATCAGAGTCCGGCTGTCCAAATAAATAGGTATATATCCTTCTAGTCAGCTGGAATTATTTTTTCAAAAGCAAATGAACACAGGCCTGCGTGAGGATTTCTTTATCCTGATCAATCAGAAATTTTTCGTCAAGTCGGATATAGGAGATCATGAGATCAAGCGCCGACCGCTGAACGAGTAGTTACCCTTCTGTCAAACACGCAAGCAGTGCGTTGATGACGAGACAAGAGGTGTTTGGAAATCTGGTTGTGGCGTCGTCGAGATTCTTGAAATTGTGTATTCCTTGGCTTATAAGTTATTTCAAGCCAACACTCCCTTCTGCTAATACAGCTGTAGCACCTTCTACCTCAGTTACATAGTTCTCTACCTTTTCATTGACTGCCTATGGAGATTACTAGGCCTTAGATGTTTTCAGACTAGGATCGATATTTTTCTTGGCGTTTTTTTATTTCTCACGATCTTTGAATACTTTCTGAAGGTACTTGAATCCTGCTACCCTTGACTTCGGACTTCTTAGGATATTCACCCAAATGGCTCCATCGACCCATTTTTTTCCGATGAAATTCGCCAGTTTCTCAAATATGGCGAAGATCCTCTTCGATAAGTCTTCGTGATTCTAGTTGAGCCCCGTAAGTATGGAGTTAACCAACGCAACTGCGAGCGGCAACACTTCGACGGTGTTGATATAATACTTATCAATTATTTTGAGCACTTAGAATTTGAGTTGGAAACTGCTATTTTCGAAAAAAGGAAATAACCCCATAGATAAGGGGACGTAGAGTTATGTTGTTTCTGTGCAGTTGTTAAATATATGCTAGTAAATGCGTAAAGCTGTCCCATGCACTCCTGGGGGCAGGTTGGGATTCAGACATTGTGCCAGCCGTTTGCCAACGATCAGCTTCTCGGGAAGCCTTAAAAATGGCTGTACTTTAACAATCTCTTCGAGTCTATAGAGCCAGTTGCCGATATCGGCCCATTCTCGATTTCTCTAAAAATCCTTGAGGACTACGTGGATCGATTTTTTAAGGTTCTCTAAACAAATAATAAGAAGTAGCTTGAATAGGTGTTGGTAAAAGCATGAAGTTATAAATGTTACACTGCTATTTTGTTGTCTTTTCCATTTTTCTATCTGGCAAAATGATTAAAATATTTATAGTAAAATAGTTTATATATATTTATTTCTACCTATATATTTTATATTTTTTGATATAGCACAACAAATAAGTCTTGCTGAAAATGTAATAATGTTTTTTTATAATTAGACTTTTTAGATGTCTGACTTTCATATTTAATTTTTTTATTATTATTGTCAAATCCATTTATCATAAATTCTGATAGATATATTTTTTTAAAAAATCAATAAACTGAATTTGTTTCATAACCTCAGCAGTTAACTGACCAAAGGCTTGCATTTATCCTTATCGATTTTCATTATCAGACCTTTTGGATGTTTCACCTCCGTCAGATATCCGATGGGATGCTTGGCCAGTATGTCGATGTAGTTTCGAAGCTCTGCTTCCGTTCGTGTCGCCGCCATCCTCTTGAAGACTGCCTCGTACAACGTCACAGTAAACATATTTGAAAGTCCACGAGCAATATATATCTGGCAAACTTCTTACGCTACCTTCGCGAGATTCTCGTGGTCCACGCCTATCAAAATGGGATTCTTCGTCAAGTTCGCTTCTTCCTATCGTTTTCTAGCTTCAGCCTTCTCCTTTTTGAGTTTTTATTCTTTTTGCTTTACGAGATCGTACAACCTCTTCGCGAACAAATCCGAAGAGGTCTTGTTTTTACCGATGATGTAAGAGGAAGGATTGGAAGCGATCGACTGGATCTCCAAATCCAGTTCGCTCTTTTGTTTCTCGAAGCATTCCCTTACTTACTTGTTGGAGATCGCGGCTATCGCTTGAGAAGACATGTCGACAATCCTTACGCAGTGAGCTTTGGAGGGGTTCTGGGGCAAGACGCTCCTCGGAATGTTGACTTCGGAGAGGTTGAAATCGGAGTGCCATGCCTTAGGATTTTCACTGTCCCAGTATTTATAATTTTTGGAAAGGAACTCCTCGTGGATGGACCAGATGTAGTCCACAATCGATTTCCTCAGGCGCGCCTTCCTACCGTCTTCGGAACCGGCGGCAGCACTATTTACTTTAATGCTTAGTTCATAATCCCTACATTCTTCGATCTTGATCCAGTTCAATACATACATATCCGGCACTAAGTATAGGATCCTGCTGAGATCTTCGATGTCTATTCTGAATTTCATGGACTCTTCGATGCTTTTCTTAAGCTCATCGAAGATAACAACTCTCTTGTTACGAAACTTTATCATAAAATCGATAGTCCGATCTATCCTCGTGAGTGAATCCAACAGTCTCTGATGTCTATAATTGATTGCCAGTCCCAATGTCGGGGGCAGCAATCCTGCTAACCTGGCCCTGAGTGGCTCTTTTTTCATGATTTCGTCTGCCTTTGAGATAATATTTGTCTTTGCCCCTTCGTCGAGTAGCTATTATTTTTTATTACTTTGTATTTATTTCTGTTAGGAATTCGGGAGAGGGTGATCTTTGGGCTCGTTTTTCTATTCTTATTTCTCTTTGACTGTTTTCTTCTTCAATGGTTCTCTGATAGTGTCGCAATTGTCCAATAGTTCTTGGCGGGCTTGGGGCTTCTCAGTAACAATTGCGTTGGGCATGGTTCTCTCATCAATTTCTTCGTGGGTGAATTGGTGCTCATTGAACTGCTTGCCATTTTTATTGGCATTTATTTCAGAAAACTAAGGCTTGACTCGTTCCAGCTCAGTCCCAAAGGAAAATCTTACGTTGGAGTTGTTGGTGTGCATATTACCTCCCGTTCTTTATTTATTGCTTAAAAAAATAGTTAATTTAAATATTATATATTAAATTATACAAAAATTGAATATATCAAGATAATTTGATTTTTTTTATTCGAAAAGTTATTTTTTTAAATGCGGTAATATGTTATAGTTTTAATCTCTAGTTATTTTTTGTATCTGTTATCACATTAACTTCCAATTATTAGAAGCCCCTTTTTTTGTTGTTGATTTTTTGATTTTGTAGAGGCGGGATTTAATTTTTGGCGGGATCTCCTTTATAATTCTATTTGTAAGTTTACGTAAAATTAATTATAACAATGGAAAAATTATAATTGACATCTCATAAATAATTAATACCAGAATAATTTATAGGGGGAAAACCTAGCCGTGAACATCTTGAATAAACATTATTTTGATACCAATAAAATAGTGCAGTATATTTGTACATGGTAGTGTTGGAACCTTATTTGTTGATGCATACAAAAATGTATAAGTTGAAAAGTCATGTAGAAATAGTTCTATTGAAAACATGTTATGGATGGTTAAGTTATTTTTTTAATATATTATGTCTTTTTTAAAAATAGAAGAAGTGAAGGACATTAAGTAGAGAGACATCGACGGCAGATTAATTAGAATATGGGATATTTCGAAGATCAGACATAGAATAAATAGTATAATTCAAAACTATCTATCTTATCATCAAAAAATATTTTTCTACAAACCTGATTTTGAACAGAAAAAATGAAAAAGTAAATATGACCGATCTCTATATGTTTTTATATTATTTATTTTAGTTATTTTTTAAAATAATCAAAAGTTAGTTATTTTTTTCCAATATTCCACATGAATAGTAGCCTCGAAGGAAATATTGATCAGACTCCACTCTTGGAAAAGTTGCCCTCCTCCCTCTTCAAGGTGAAGTCAAGCCTCACGTTGGCGGACAATCCCAAAAAAAACAGTGACTATGTATTCTTCTTTAGCGATAATGGAAATCTCATTCAATTCAAAGTCCCAAACATCGTCTTCAGCGTCCGTGACGCAATAGAACAATCGATCGGCGTCCTAACTACTTAGCATGGACTGTCTGACCTGAATCCTGATTACACTAAATACGAGCTGTACGCAGCCAAAAAGACAGGCAAAAAGAAATCAGACTTGCCATCTTTCGACTATCCTCAACAGGTGTAAAAGACGAATATCGACAACTTCTATCTCGAATGCAAATATTCAAGGCCGAACCACCCGATGAACGAAAACCTTTCTTTGGAGGGCAAGAAAGATAGTAAAACTGACACAGATACCAACAACAAGACATCATCAGCTCCCATAAATAGTAGGAAGAGCCCAGAAATAGTTGCGAATAGTTTGGGGACCATACCCGAAGCACAAATAAAAATCAATCAAGAATCTTCGAAGCAGAGAGATAATGATTATATGGCTTATAGTAGAGGCAGCATGGATCGTATCATTCAGAAACAGATTGTCGGGAAACCAGTGGAAAAAATTCCAGAGGATAATAACATGAGGTGCTTATGTCTTCGCAGGCCCCGGAAATGATAACTTTCCCCATTATAGGGTACTTTTTGTTGTAGTTGGTTATTCGTTGGTTATTCGTTGGTTATCGCCAGTATCTGTTGCTTGACAATATTATTTTAGTTATTGTACCCAATCCATCAGTATTATATCCCTGTTATTTATATTTATTTTAAAGATATCTAGACTTTCTATTGTATTTTTATTTCTTGACACAAACATCCTAATGGTTATGTATTATTAATGCAAAAATATTTTATATTTCTTAGAAGACAAGCGATAATATAAATTCAATATTTAATACATTTAATACATTTAAAAAACGATAAACAGAAATACACGAACTAAAAAATATATTTGTTGATAATATAAAAAATTTAATTGCAAAAAACATCAAATAAATATTTTTGAGATAATTATTATAATTATTTAAATTAAATACTTAGTATCAAATATTAAAATAATATAAATCGAGCAATATATAAAAAGTAGGCATCCTCAAATCTATGGAATTCAAGAAAGATATCGTATACTACTATGATGACATGATCGGCACTTTCAACTACAGTGCTGGCCATCCTATGAAACCATTCAGAGTCGCAATGACCGATGAACTTGTCAGAAAATACGACCTCTACCCCAAAATGGATATCATAGTAATCACAAAAATATAAAATATAAACACAATAATATATCTCTTTTTTTTTTATTTCTGTCACGCCCTTTAGGACAAAGCCACAGCTAAAATACTGTAAAAATAAGCGAGTGAAGCAGTACTGACCACTTTCCACAGCGATGAATACATTGATCTGATCAAAAACTTGACTCCAGAAAATAAGTCTCAGCACGAGGACCAACTGTACCGATTTAACTTCAGAGAGGACTGTCCCGTTATGGAAAGGCTCTATGATTATTGTCATACTTATGCGACAGGCTCCTGTGGTAAATTAGTCTTTGTTATTATATAATAACTTATCTTATTGAATTCATTTGTATTTGGGTTTCTAGTTGTTGCGTCACTTTTGGCGGAAGGAAAATATCAATATGGATTCAATTGGTCTGGAGGCTTGCATCATGCGAAACAGTCCGAAGCATCGGGATTTTGCTATATTAATGATTGTGTTCTTGCAATCCTCGAGCTCCTGAAAGTTTATCAGAGGGTTCTTTATATTGACATAGATATCCACCACGGAGACGGAGTTGAGGAGGCATTTTATCTCACTGACAGAGTCATGACCTGCTCATTCCATAAGTTCAAGGACTACTTTCCTGGCACTGGGCATATTGATGATATTGGGAAAGATGCAGGACAGTATCATTCTGTCAACTTCCCTTTGGATGAAGGGTTGGACGATGATTCTTTCATTTACATCTTTAAGCCAGTCATCAACAAGATTATTGAAAACTTCAGGCCAGATGCCATTTTGCTGCAGGGAGGAGCAGACAGCCTCTCCGGAGATCGCCTTGGATGTTTCAACTTGTCGGTGAAAGGGCATGGACAGGCAGCGAAATTCGTGAAAAGTTTTAATATCCCGACAATGCTTGTTGGAGGCGGTGGATATACACTGAGAAATGTGCCCAGATGCTGGACCTACGAGACTTCTGTTATCCTGGGCGAGGAGCTAGCAAACGAAATGCCATAAAATGAATATCGTGTGTACTTCGCCCCTGATTATAAACTGCATCTTCCAATTAGCAACATGGAGAACCAGAATTCGCGAGCATATCTCGATAAGACCATCCAGCAAATTATCGACAATCTGAACAAACTTGTCAATAGACCGGGGGTCCAGTTAAATGTCAATTAAAACAATGTAATAAAAAATAATAACAATAAATAATACTAAAAATATATGCATAATTAAAAAATATGTATTTTTTTTAAATCGTAGTTAATTTATAAACCACCTGTAAGTGAAATCCTCGCTCAGAGAAAATAGTTGTGGGCTGAACAAAACATTAATAAAAGTACAGATGAAGTTTAAAAATAAACCAAATGATCCAAATTATATCGAGTAATATTTTTTTACATTTAAACTTCGTAAAACCATATTTTTAAAAAATATGTCTACTTTAGAATGAAACCGATATATATTTATAATTATTGGGCAATTTTTTTGTATATTTTTTGTATTCAATAATATTTTCATAATATATTACAATTGTCAATTTTCAATTTTCCCATATTTTTTATCATCCCAATATCAATCAAGATCAAGTTACCTGACTTGAAGTTCGAAATGCTTATCCTGAGCCCATTCCAGACTCACTCACCATATTATGTTCAAACCGTCAAAGGTTCAATCTAGATCTCGAAAGGCACATATCTCTCGCTACTTCGAAAGCAGGGGTTGGCCAATAATAACATCAACGAGACCAAACGAAAGCACTCTCATAGCCATGGAAACTCGATGGTATCTGTGGGGAATCTCCGTCGAATAGATGCAGATGATGTCAAAACGACAAAGAGACTGACTGCAAAGTTGGCTCGAACAAAATTGATATTTAAAGCCAAAACTTTGAAGAAGTTCGATAGATGTAGTTGTATTCGAAATAAAAAGTAGGACCAAAATCTGAGTCAAAGTGTGCTTACTCTCTATAAAGGAGATCAACCTCGAGTGTTTTAACTATATCCAGATAATATCCTGTTTCCGAAATAAATAGACCAGTTCAATGTAAGAAGATAATATATTTTTTAAACAAATCACTAGTTATTATTAAGATTTATTATTCGTAGTTTTTTTTAATAATATTGATTGACAATTTTAGAATGAATTTTAACTCCATATAATATATGATTAAATTAACTGTATACATACATAATTTTAAATATCGTTTCGAATTCAATCATTTGACTGAAAACCATATAGATTCCTATCGATTATGACAATGACGCAGAATCTGATGATTAAGAGATAAGAAAGAGTCTGAGTAATGTGATTCTGTCACTGTCTTTAGCGGTATTCGATCAGAGGAAGTGTTGACTGGTATAAAAAGGAAAATGGGCACTAACAACCATATTTTAAGCGCTAATCTGATTATTATTTTTAGCCAAATAACTACTACTATTTTTTTTATCACTTCTCTTCCAATATCTAATAAACATGTTTTTATTTTTTCATGAGATTATGCTCTGCAAACTATATTAACCAAAAATATTTATTATTTCAACAAATGATAATTCAGTTTTTTATTTATTTTTCTAAATTTGTTAAATCTTTTGTCTATCAAAATAAAAACTTATCGATATCTGATCATGCAAAAGTTTTTCCTTGAATCAATAACACGCAGCTCATAATCGAAAGAACCAATGTAGCAATTAAAGCAATATCGACCAAAAGCACGCCGACGAGTCGCCCAGCAGGTCCAGCGCCAGAGTAGCCAGCAGCATAAAGCATCCTCCCAATTATCATCGCTAAGCCAAAGCCGGCAGAATAGATGGGATACCCCAAACCACCAATGATCATCAAAGTTATTGCAGTTGAGATACCTTCCACAAAGTTATAATG
>JAHDVE020003117.1:0-31670 GCA_022606495.2 Halesus radiatus | reverse complement strand
GGAGATTAAACCTGAAAAGCAAAGAAAACTCCAGGAAAACTAAGACAGTTGGATAAAACTTTTCAAAAGAAACTGCATTGAATTACGCTCTATGTAAAGATACTGATATAATTTAAATAAGAACAGAGTTGATGTTCAAATAGGAAAAAAAGCCACAATAATTCATTACAATTATTCAAGTGGAAAATTTTAAACTTTTATATTTGAAACTCTTAACTAAAAGTTTTCTAATGTGGAATGGAAAAACTCAGAAATGAATTGATAGAGAAGCGAAAATAGGTACTCAGAAGAATTTGTGACATTGATCCTCTTAGCACTGGTGTACTTAGCCGGAAGGTACTTAGTCGAATGCATAGCTTTTGACTCAATAATTATCCGGCGGCAAGTCGGAATGACTTGTTATCTATTGTGTTTTCTCCCTCTTAAAAATATGCTTCTAAGAACCAGGGGCCTGATTCCGGTTGTTTTTAAGAATAAGACATAGTTCTTATCCTCAGGTTAAAACTATTTGCTTAACTGCGGTTTCAGTTCTCTCGGATGACGATAGTCATTCAGCGAATGACATTCTTTAAAAATATCATTATTTTCACAATACTAATAAAAGAAAAAAAATCAATATTATCGTAAGTATTGACATTATTAGTGAGTCGTTTGTCGAATAAAAATGCTATTAAACCAACCGAATTAACGAAATTGTGATGTTTGTGAAGTACCTACGCCAAAAGTCCGAAATGCGATTTAATTTATAATAAACTACACTTGTCAGGTATGTGTCATACATTTATAACTTTTAATAATACTGTCATAATTAAACCACAAACTCCTTTAAATTGACATGTAAGCAGAATCGCAGTTAAAGCGAAATGTCTTATTATCAGGATTTACCGAATAATTAATCCAATATTTTTTGTTTATTCCATCAATAATCTTTCCTTAGTTTCTGTCTGAGAAATTAATGACTTGGCTTTGAAAATTTTGGGCTTTATTTTAAGAGTATCAAGTGACTTCAATAATATCAATTCTATAAAACATTGTATATTTCATTAGTGAGAAGTCATATCGAATACAATTCTACAGTTTGGTCTCCGAATTATGAAGTACATTCACACACGATTGAAAGAATGCAAGGTAAATCTAAATTTTAAAATGGTTATTCCCAGAAAAAGCATAGATTACGATTTTATACTTTATTAATTAAAAATAGAAAAAAATTATCTAAAAGAAGAACGATTTGCGATTTAGCATGTTTCTTTGAGATTGTTAAATCAATGTTTTATATTCCTGAACTTCCATATTTGATTGTATTTCAAATGCCTGGTAGGACAAGTTACAAGACAGTACCTACCATTTTATTGTAACAATTCTATTTCAGGAGTGGTAATTGGTCATGCCCAAAATATAAATAGATGGGTATAGCCAAGGGTACCGTCTGTAGAGACGCAAAAATAAAAATCTTTAAAATTTCTTGTGCACTCTTTCAATGCACAAAATGCATGTTGGTTCGCGTGGGGCCCAAATGATCGAATTCGACTCCAATATACTTAACACTAGCGTGTTGTATAATAACGTTAGTGTTTGTGTATTATGAAATGAATAAGAATTTCAAATTACGAAGCCAAGAATCTTGTATGCTTTGCTTATTAAATCATTCATATGTTGGTGAAAAGTTAATTTACTGTCATAAATGCCTTGAGGAACTAGCGTCATTGATCCCTTCGGTACCGGTGCATAGTCAGGAAATACTCCAAACGCGCGCCCAACATTTGCACATGGTTGACATTTGTCACATGAGAACGGTTCGCTTCTACGACTCGTTCTCGTGTTCAACAGCTCGGTTATGAAATGATCTGCCGGCCTCGGTGTTTCCATCTTTCTGTAGGAGGGTGCAAACTCTTCAAGACCCAGGTTCACTCCTTCCTATCCTCTAAAATATCCTCCACACAGCATCCCCAAAGATGATATAGGCCTTAAGGGAAATTATTTCCCCCAGGGCTCCCGTCTGGAGTTACTGTAAAAAAATAATAATAATATGTACCTTTCCAATATTACTTGTATTTGTCCATGTAAAAGTCTGTAATGGGCATAAATAAATAAATCAATAAATATCAGGCTCAAGGTTCACCCCCTCCCTGCATTAAAAGGATCGTTTGCACACCATCCCAAAATTTTGATGTAATAAAAATGAAACAGATTTTAACTATAAGAGACAAACAAGGTGTATTAAGTCACCGGCCCACGACGCGCGGCGTTTCCGCAAGTACCTCTTTCTGCGCTAATTGACAGAACTGTCTTGCTCTTTCATTACAGCACAGATAATTTGTCGTGTTCACGCGGAAAGTCCGGGATTTGTGACGGCGCGTGGTGGTGTTATCTATTCTGGCCGTCGTTTCTCTATAATTTGTCTTACTTTACTTCTCCGGTCTCTATTCACATCACACGTAAACACACTACACGCCTCCGTCCTTTCACGCTTTTCACGCCTCCCCGCCCACTTGCACGGCTGATCTAGGTAGGACACGTGATAAATGAAGATAAAAATAAATCCCGATGCCTGTACTGGACTTCCTTTTGAATATAAGCGCACTTTAGGAGTTTCTCCGACAGCTAGATGTGCAGTTACAGTTATTTTGAATGAATTAATTTATGCGACACGATCATATTGTGTTTCACAGCTCGTTATTTAAAATACGCGTTTTATGAAACATTTAACGTGGAAGCAATATTTTTTTCGGACGTACCAGTTACTTACCTGTTTATAGCCCTTAAAGGCAGTGGCGTGCACAGACTTTTTAATCAGGGTAGGGCAGTAGGAAAAACAGTAAACTAATTGATAATTAAAATAAGTTTTTGCCGAGAATGGCTAAGCTGCTGGTTTCTTCCAACATTTGTTGAGATTACCTGCATTTATACATATAACCAATTACTGGATGCATAAAAAAAAATTCGACCGCGAAATTAACCAACATAATATGATAATTATTTTTTTAGTAAAGTTGTATTAATCAATAGGGGTACCAACAGATGGCACTGGTTAATACAATTTTATAATTTTTGCTGAAAGGCAGGCCATTTTGCGACCTTAACAGAAACGAGTCTTCTCTTGAATGCGCATCGAGTGCACAATTGCACATTTCGTTTGTATAGAATACGGTTAATATTTGAATATGAAGTTTTGCAACCTTAGTTCCTGCCTTTGACACGTTATAATGGGGCGATCGGTGGGACGTACCTACATGTAGAACGATTTCTTGCATTTTTATAAATTTTAATATTATTATTTTTTTATGTGAGTAAGGTAGGGTAGGCAGTGCTATATAGAAAAAAATGTTAAGAAAAAAAAGAAGATGACATATAGTAGGTATATAAGTGTAACATATTTATAATATATATGTATATATAATAATGTATAAGTGCATGACACAGAGACGTAATAATTTTCAGATAATACTTTATTTTATTTTATTTTTTAAATAAAAAAATATTAATAGCCCGATCTACACGATATATAATATATAAGTTCAGGAACCAAATTCCACATGGTTCGATTACATTTATTTATTTATTTTTCTTAGTCATATTAATATTTCAGATAAACCTTATTGTTTGATTATTGGAATAAATCAGATCAGGTGACATAATAAACAAAATTATTACGTTATTTCGACGTATTATTGAAGTTTCGCTCTTTCGTGAAACATTAATTCCAAATAACAAGGATCTTACATAATTATTTAAAAAGTGTTTTTTACCTACATCCAGCGAGACTTGTCTCGGGGGATATCGATGCTTTTAATTTCAGAATTCGGGATTTTTTATATTATCATCTCAAGAGATTTTTTAAAGGAAGAGCTGCTTAGGGATTGAAGTACAAATATGTACGTACTATGAAAAATCAATGGACGATTTTTATGTTCACATATTATATTATACTCAAATTATCTGGTAGACAGTTTTTATTGTAAAGCTCCTTTGTTATATAATAGGTTTAATGACTACATTAAAACTATATATACGTGTTTATTTAAAAAAAAAAATGGTCAAAAAGTCTATGTTAGCTGAGAGTGGTGATTTCACTTTTTCCTTGTAATCCTTCATCAAAGTTGAAACCTTATGTGTGCTCGATATTATCATTATCATTTACTTATTACTATTTACTTATTTTTATTTACTTATTATTATTATTTTTATTTACCTATTATTATTTACTTATTAATATTTACATCATTTTATTTACCGTTTCACTAAAATTGTAAACAACAACATCTCAACACAGGACTGTCCTAGTGAGATGAGTGGATAATGTTTTTGTTTTGTTTTTAAATTTAAGAATAAATAAATATGTAAACGATTACTTCATAAATTAATTGCTTAATCAATTGTTATGTTTGTAATTTGTCTATTCTTACATTATTGTGTTCTATGTTTATCATTTGTCTATTCTTGACATTATTATTTTTAGTATTACTTCTTTCGAAACATGTAGATAGATATGTGTATATTAATAAAGTTGTGAATACAAAATAATTTTTAATTCGTTGATTAGTCTATGCTTTTTTTTCTTATCTCATATTATACTATACTCAAATTATCTGGTATACACAATTGTTTTTTTCAGTACTATTCTTCACATTTCTTTATACTGAATTATTATACTCTTTTATTATATGTCAATTCTTGCCTTTTTCCTTCTATTTTTGTATAATGGCACTTAATATTAAGTAAACTTATCAATTTGACTGTCCTAAAACTGGATTTTTTCCCTTGTTTTCTTAACTTTTACACAAAAAAAAAAAAAAAATTGAATAAGTTTGCATGTCGACTTACGGAACTTAAGAACATTTAATTTTCTGTATCAACAAAGACCAAGTTATAAAAAAGGTTCCTTTTTTATGTATGTTGCTCTTTGCATTATATATTTGATGTTTTTCGTGAAAAATATAATTTTTTTAATGTGCTTAACAAACTTTTTAAACCCTTTTGTACGATGGTAACGGCATGTGATACGTTGATGTAATGCAAACGTAAAGTACATAAAAATGTACGTGACGTCAGAGTTTTTCCAAGAACTTGGTTCTCCTGGCTATTTTTAGATAATGGCTGACGTTCGATATCTACACTTCTTTCAGGGATGTTGGAAGAAGCGTTTAGTTGTCTCAAGTTAGATGATAATAAGATGCATCAAAACTACAGATATGAATTGTTTTTCGGTTTAATTCGTAGAACTTCATTTAAAAAAAAAAAATTATGTTAATTATTTTTTTTTTAATAATAATTAATTTTTATTAATAATAATATTATTATTAATAAACATTAATAATAATATTATAATTATTATTAATTTTTGCAAGTATTTTTAATTTTTTATTATAATTGCAGCTTTTTTGGCATTTTGCCATTTTAAAACTGCCTTATTAAAACATTATTAAATTTGGTTTACATTAAATTTAAATAAAAAAAAAAAAAAAATAAAAATACCATAGATTCTTTTTTGTACATGAATAGTTACAATAATGTTATAAAAGGTAAGAAAATTTAGGTTTTTTGCGTGGTTTATGGAACGCGCGCTATGAGAAACGTGTGCAACAATCATCAAATTGAATCTGCTAATTAAATCAAACGTTCTAAGATTAAATACACTTCGAGGATTTTTTTTTTAAATTCATTAATTTCCACACAATTTGGATATTTTAAGGTAAGGTATAAATATTTAAAAAAAATACACACACATATATATTATAGATTTTCTTTCATAGTCCTCCTTACTAGGAGATCCTGTGCTGAGGCAAACTAGGTTTTGAATAAAGGGGTTTCAGCGACTTGCATATTTTAAATTCAAGCTATGGGTAGGGTATTTTCAGTAGCTTCTGTGACGTCGTTTTAAGAATACTAGTCTGTTCTTTTTCTGTTAATTATTTAAGCCGAGTTTTACTGGACTTAATGCAATTATTGATTGAATTACTTTTTTTGATAGTAAGTAGGAGTTAACGCTTGGAAATAAATAAACAATAAATAACATTTTTTTGTCGTACGTACTTTACGAAATTGTTAAATTATTGATTTACTTATAAACGTACACGGACTTTCACCTTTGTATAAATACATGTGCGCTATTTATTTCCTTCTGGAAATTTCTTTCCACGAAACATGATTTAAGGTGAAAAAAAAATGATTGCTTCTTATCGTGTACTGTAATTATTATTTAAAAGATGATTAAGGACATCCCCCATGGAATTAAAACTCCTCGGAAAATTACAGAGTGGTGATATGACTGGAGAGAATTCAATCAAGATCCTATTATTTCGGGGTTGCCATGACGTGATGTAACCAATATATCGGAACAAGCGGGGGTAAATTAATATGATTATGTTCTGACTACTTCTATTATTTTATCATTTGCCAACTTTTTTCCAACCTATTCCGAATAGTAACCATGAAAGTGATTGGCATATTTCAATAATATTTAAAAATAAAGTGTCTACACTAAAATAAAACTAGTGAAGAAAAATACCCATAGTACCTATATGTTCATGGTTTTATGATTGACATATGGATTTGAAATATTTAGCAAAAAAAATATTACATTGCACAATTCTGTTAGGTTATTTGTATAAAAACAAAACAGGGTTTAGACAGTCGGCTTATTTTTATAATTTTCTTTATTACTACGCCGTTCTTTGCTTAGTTATTTAGTAATGTCCATCTTGAGCAGTAGTCCAAGAACTTATTTTTAGAAGTAAGTACTGTGCATAATTCTTATGGATAAAGCTTCGAATCCATTTTTTGAATAATGTGCTACACAATACAAGTGAACTCACAGTGTGGAGGACATTATACTATGTAATTAATAAAAAAATAAAACATTAAAAATAATGCCAAATTGCAAAATCTAAACACATTATTATTATAGGTATATTTTCTACATTATTCCTAGTGCCCTACTTCGAGATTATTAATAATGCAGTTTCAATCTGGAATGCATTGTTCGAAGGTGTTCTGAGGAAAAATTCTCAAGACTATTCACAACGGAGTGTGCAGTTGACCTGGTTCAAAACTTGGCCATGAGATTTCCAAGATTCAATGAATCTTTAAAAAAAAATTAAATATATAGTAAATATCTAGCACGGATTAGAAGTTTTTTTTAATTACTTTTGTTTTAAATTATGAAATATAAGCCATTAAAGAAATCGATTTTTCATGATTTTAGAGTAAACCTTTGAAATTATTTGCGGGTTAATGGTAGTTTCTTTTTTATTTGTAATATACGCGATGTAATTATGATTACACAAAAAAAAACAACAACAACTTAAAATAAAAGTTTTTTCGAGTCGATATATTAAATTATGTACGGCAAATTTGTATTCCACCGTAAATTAGTTGTTTTTAATTTAAATTTAAGCCCATCATAATTCTGATTTGAACGGTTTTTAATTTTACCATATATTTCCATATATTTTCAAAGAAGACGAGGTATTTTTTTTATCACCATTAACCCCCAAATAATTGCTAAAATTGAATCTAAAATCGTGAAAAATAGATTAATTTAATTGCCAATATTTCATAATTTAAAACAAAAACAAAATAAATACTTATAATTTGCACTAGATATTTGCTATACCTTTTAACGGAAAAAAATCATTCAGTTTGGGTTGGTATTTTGGCCGCTAATCCAAAAATCGGTTTTGTATGAAACAGGCTGCACAACCGCTCCTCTTACGAAGCAAAATTTGACGTCCGTATAGTATGGTATATTACATATTGTAGTATTGAAGTTGATGTGCGTTTTATTTTAATTCGGAACCTAAAATACTGGAAATCATTGTGATGCACACAGGGCGCATTTTATACTATCAGAAATTAAACAGATTTTTGTTTACACTATCATTGATCGGTTCTATGTTAAAAAAACAATATCAAATCCCACATTAATCAAACTATACATATTATGTAAAGAAAACTATTAATTCACTCCCGATACTTTAATAGTATACAACTGCTGATGCAAGCGCAAGCGCACTGTAGAATTTGGCAGCCACCTCTGGTCGGGAGCCCCAAAATATCTGAAAAAAAAACCCTTGATTCAGGGCAGAAACGGGCAGTCCGTTTGATAGATTCACCTATCTTAATAAACGGAATGCAATATTTAGGGCACAGACGTCAGGACAGCATTCCCAATGCTGTCCTTGTTTTACCGGTACTTTAATGGAACATGCTATGAGGAACTAGCGTTATTGATCCCTTCGGCACCGGTGCACAGTCGGAAAACACGCCAAACGCGCGCCCAACAATTGTACACTGTTGACAATTATCACATAAAAACGGATCGCTTCTACGACTCGTTCTTGTATTCAAGAGCTCGGCTGTGGAATGTTTTGCCGATAGCTGTCTTTCCTTCTTCCTACAACATGGATCTCTTCAAGATTCAGATTCACTAATTCTATAATTTTTCGAGATAACCCATTAAATACATTTTTTGGCACCCATGTCATAAAACTACCAAAAAAACACATACATAATATTAATATAGGTAAAAAGTTCCTTCTTCTTTTGGTGCATTACTATCATCATTGATATCTAGAACATGATATATATATGAATGTATATTATCCTCAAACTGATCAGAGACATACAAATACAACTGAGATGTATCATGTACAAACTCGCCGCACTGCTGTTCAATATCAGGTTATGTTCTGATTTTGTAAATAGTAACATTTTGTATACAATTTATTCTAAAATGTAAATACGTTAACTTTAAGTCTCTGTCACTAGTTTTAAGTCACTAGCTAAAAGTCTGAATTAGGTTTTTTCTAGTTATATATCTTAGCTGTAGGCCATTAGTAATAAATCTAAGATATAAATTATTAGATATAAGTCTAAGTGATAAGGTATAGGTTAGATAAATTATGTTGTAAAGCGCCCTTGAGGTGATTTTCTCATGAAAACGGCGCTATAGAAATAATTCATTTATTATTATTATGATTATTCATATTTTCTAAAAGACCCTCCACACAGCATCCCCAAATATGATATAGGCCTTCTTGGAAATTATTATGATTATTCATATCTTCTAAAATACCCTCCACACAGCATCCCCAAATATGATATAGGCCTTCTTGGAAATTATTATGATTATTCGTATCTTCTAAAAGACCCCCCACACAGCATCCCCAAATATGATATAGGCCTTGTTGGAAATTATTATGATTATTCATATCTTCTAAAAGACCCTCCACACAGCATCCCCAAATATGATATAGGCCTTCTTGGAAATTATTATGATTATTCATATCTTCTAAAATACCCTCCACACAGCATCCCCAAATATGATATAGGCCTTCTTGGAAATTATTATGATTATTCGTATCTTCTAAAAGACCCCCCACACAGCATCCCCAAATATGATATAGGCCTTGTTGGAAATTATTTTCCTCAGGACCTCCTGCGTGGAGTTATTGTAAAAAAGGAACTGTCTAAGGAATTCGAAATAAAATTATATTACATTTACGAGATAGACGGACAGGGGACGAGAAATGCAATACAAATCAGATTGTCAACAAAGAAAAAATCTAGCACACGAATTTCTTGTGTACATAATAAACATTCAAACTATATAAAAAAATCAGAATGAAATCACTGCCATAGAAAATACGTTTAATTAAAAAAAAATGTCTTCCACAATGATTAATTTTAGGTTTGCTACCGAAAATCTTTAAATATGTGATTACATGTTTTCTAGATATTTCATATTACCATACTACGTCAATACTAACTTTTTTCCCTTCTGTTTTTGTATAATGTCACTTAATATGAACTAAACTTGTCAATTTGACTGTCCTAAAACGGGATTTGTTCCCAGTTGGGCAGTCAAAGCTTTCTTACATTTTGTTGTTAAATAATGTGTGTTTCAAATAAATAAGTATTATTATTAATATGAAAAAAAAAATTAAAGATTTCCTTTTGTTTTAAGACACTTAATTTTATTCATATTTATGCATTATCGACTGGTTTCGGTTGAGCTCAACATTCACCAGGAATGTTCGCATATAATAAACCTAAAAAAAAAAATCTTTCATTTAAATTATAATGTCAAGCCACAAAGCGATTGCTTCCTTCGATAAAATAAATATATGTATTTAAAAATATATTTTACTAGAAAGCAATTACTTTATGGTTTGACATATTTACTAAATAAAACAAACGCTTTGTTTAGAACCACGAATTTATTTTAAATTCGTCACCAACCGGTTTCGCTTATGACAAGCTTCGTAAGGGATTTCGGGAGTTTTAAATTTTATCCTGACGAAGGATGGGTGAAATTGGTCAGTGATGAATTTAAAATAAATTGGTAGTTGTAAACAAATAGCTCGTTTTGTTTATTTATATGGGAAATATGTTTTCCGAATAATCGTAAATGTCTGTCATAAATGTTTGTAAATTATTATGACACGACCATGTGAGCTAACGCAGGCAAGATTAATAAATAATTACTTCTAATATTTAGCTTTCATAAAATAAGTTGATTATGAACTAATATAAGTTTGTCCGTTCACGAAGTTTACGTAAAGTAAAATACGAGGTTTTCGAAATGAATTCGAAATTCCTTTCCTTTTACACAGTTTAATCCTTCAGTATCCGCGTTCCAATTCGAGACAGTTCTTTATACCTGTTTTTGACGTTTCTGTATTGGAGACAAATTTCTACGTTTTTTTTATATTTGTATTTGAATTTTATTTTCCCTATGGGAATCTAAAAGAATGTGTTTTTCTGAAATGCGTTCAGCGCTTTTTTATTTTATTTTTCAATGTTTTTAAAAATAAATTTTAAACACTATGATATTTCTTTGCCTCCATGGGAGAACGGTAAACTCCTTTGCTCTGGACTCAAAGAACTCTGATTCATCCCCGATAGTAGGATATTTTTAAATATTCGCAGGTAATGATATAAACTGGTATTGTTTGTCTTTATTTAAAAAAATTCTAAAAATATACACATATATAACTATGTAGCTAAGTAACTAACTAACCATTATGCCGTTTCTCCGCAGGGGTAGGCAGAGAGTACGGACCGCCAACAAACTCGATCTTAGCATACATTTCATATTTCATTGGCATTCATCTCATACATTCTCTTTTGTTATTCTGACTTCTGACATGGCCCGACTCACTTGATTCACTTGATTGTGCCATGTATTCCTCAGCCGTCCCCGGATTCTTCTTCCATTCACATTCGCGTCATATATTATCCTTACACTCCTTTCTTTGTTACTTCGATCTAAATGCCCAAACCATTTAAGCGTACCTTTGTTAATCTTACTCATTACGACTGCATCTTCCTTGCATTCTCGACATTTTTTATACGAACACATATGGTTTTACCACATATTCACCCCAGAGATCTCATTTATACAGCATTTGGTCTACTTTCATCTATCCTCTACCAGTTCCATGCCTCACTGCCACACATCAGGGTTGGTATCAGCACTCCACTGTGAACTGCTAGCTTCGCTTCATTAAACATTTTTTTGTTAGCGCCAACCGCGCTTAGTCCTCCGTTAATGGAGTTTCCTGCATTCACCCTTCTTTCAATATCCATATCAGTCTTTCCATCTCTCGTAAACACTTCCCAAATATACAAACTCATCGCCCTGCTCTAAGTATTCATCACTCACAACTATATTGCACACTGTTTTCGTACCACCTCTTTCAAACACCATGACTTTAGACTTACATTCCTCATTTAATCATTCTTTGTACATACTTCGTTCATCCTAGATACGAGGAACTATAGATCTTCCATACTGTTAGCAATCATCATACATCAGCATATAACAGCCAACATACTTTCAGATTAATCATAAAAGATATATCTCCTTCCCCCCCGCTTTCCCCAAATTAGGAACTTAATAGTCCAGTATGTTTTCGGGACCTTTTTACGATATTATGCATAAAGCAAGTAGTAATGGAAACGAGGATACATCTCTAAACACCTTCGTCACTATTCAAATCACTTCATTTATTTAATTTTTTATGCATCTGTACATTCTTAATGTTATAAAGGGGTTATGGTACTGTGCTTGTCTTACTAGGAGAACCTGTTTTGAGAGCAGGCAAAGTTTACAGTTTACAATTTACAGTTGGCAAAGTTTACACTTGATCATCTAATTTCTTCTCTCAACTTCGAAGAACATAATAAAGTTTGCTTAGAAGTGGCATGGAAGGACAAATCTTCGTATTGTCAATTTCTTTAGAATTTTGATCACAATATGTGACAATGGCCACCATTTACATTGTTGTCAAATTCCACTCATACTCCCTTTATCTCATACCCTCCCCTTTACTACTTTCAATATCTTCACAACGTATGGGTACTACAGAACACACTGATAAATGATTAACACCAAACTCATTTTAATGACTGAATGCGTTCCATAATTTAATAAAGTTGGAGTGGATGTCGAAAATATACGGTTTTTCGACATTTGTTGTCTGATTTGAAAGATTCTTAAGTACTTAAAAATCTGAATTTTATTTCAGCAGTTTGCCTGAGGCTATCCAAACTTTTTCTTTCATTTTCAACCCCCACACGATTCCAGAAAGGGTTGGATGGTCTACCCTTCCATTTTACCAAATTTACCGATAACTGGGATATTCAAAATTGACTGAAATTACAGGTAGGTTTTTATAGTCATGTCTACTTTTATTGTGCTCAAACATACATTCTAAAAATACATATTTACGCAGTATATGTATATGCAGGGTGTATCAGAATATACCCGATTAATCAGTTTATTTGTAGTAGATGGTATTTGGTCTCCGTTGACTTTATAATTCCACACAGGAGGCTCTGTGGGAAATAATTTCCATCAAGGCCTATACCATCTTGGGGATGCTGTGTGGAGGGTCTTTTAGAGGATAGGAAGGAGTGAATTCAGGTCTTGAAGAGACCCCTGTTATAGGACCGAGGAAACACAGAGGCCGGAAGATCATTCCACAGCTGAGCTGTTGAACACAAGTACGAGTCGTAGAAGCGGCCCGTTCTTATGTGACAAATGTCAACCGTGTGCAATTGTTTGGTGCGCGCTTGGCGTGTTTCCCGACTATGCACCAGTGCCGAAGGGATCAATAACGCTTGTTCCTCAGAGCATCTTCCATTAAAATACCGGTAGAACAAGGACAGCATTCCCACCTGTGTCTGTGCTCCAGCAATCCGTTTAAGATAGGTGAATCTATCAAACGGACTGCCCGTTTCTGCACAGAGTCAAGGGTTTTTTTCAGATATTTTGGGGCTTCCGACCAGAGGTGACTACCAAATTCTACAGTGGGGCGCACTTGCGATTTGTACAGGGTCAGCAGTTGTGTACTATTAAAGTATCTGAGGGCTCTGTACAATACGCCCAGATTCTGAGAGGCTAACTTTACTCTGGCTTCAATGGAGCCCCTATACCTGAGCTGTTCACTTAAGGTTACACCAAGCATATCAATGGAGGGCTTGTTGGGAAGATTTAGTTGACATTTTACTTAAATTGGCGGCATGCCTAGCTTGCCCCCCCGTCCCTCTTATTTAGGTTTCCTCCCCTTACGTGTTGGGACATCTCTGTGTATTATTTGCTCTTTGGTATACATCGATCTTCAAGTTTTTCTAAAGATTATCATTATATATTTCAGATCAAGACAGGGGTTTGGATGAATTATCAAAAATAATTGCAAGGCAAAAGGATATTGCAGAAAATATTGGCAATGAAGTTTCTGTGCAAAATGGTAAGAACCTCATAAAGTAATTAAAATGATTCATTACCTACCTGTATGTATATTTAATCCCCTTGTTTGTGTCTTCTACTTCACTTCACATTCACTTTGATTATTGCTCATTTTTATCTAATTTTTTAAATAATTTATTTTGAATGGGGTTTTAACCCCTTGCAGTTTTATTTTGACATCAGGATAAATAAGACCATGTTACAATTATTTTTAATAATGAGAATTTCCAGATAACCGCTTCATGCTCTTTTTTTTTTCATAATAGTAGAACTAAAAAGATCAGGTTATTTTATTTTTTATTTAAAGAGTTTACATAATTTAAAAGTTGTCCAGTTGAAAAAAAAAAAAAAAACAGAAGCAATAAACAATGTAAAAAAAATTAGCCTATTATAAAAAAACAAGTCTAACAATAATAATAAAAAAAAAAAATAATAAACCAAATCTAACTACGATAATTTAAAACAGAAAAAACGATTTGCGTAAACCTCTACGAGCGTCAAATGGTAACTGGCGAGCTCAGTTCGTTTATCTTACGTAACGCAAACAAGTCGACATACGCGAGCAGTGCTACGATACGACACATGCGCCGCCCGCGAACACTGCTCGTTTAAAAGCATAAAGTGGTTAACTAATTATATTCATGTAGAATGTGAAACATAGTTTTTGAATAATAATGATGATATGGAGACGGTCTGCTAGACCCATGTTTACCCTTATTCTTTCAAAGTAGCCCAGTCCTTTTATTGAAGTTCACCAAGATTGTAATGTTTATGGGCATTTGGCAATACACATTTCATGTTTCCACAGTTCCATCCTAGACCCATGTTTAACCTTATTCCTTCAAAGTAGCCCAGTCCTTTTATTGAAGTTCACCAAGGTTGTGATGTTTGTGGGCATTTGGTAATACACATTTCCTGTTTCCACAGTTCCATCCTAGACCCATGTTTAACCTTATTCCTTCAAAGTAGCCCAGTCCTTTTATTGAAGTCCACCAAGGTTGTGATGTTTGTGGGCATTTGGCAATACACATTTCCTGTTTCCACAGTTCCATCGGCGGGATGTGAGAACATGTTACGCATAGTGCGGTTCGTGGTATTTTTAACTGGGGGTACAATCAGAAATTCCTGAGAATATATTATATTTCATCAAACTGTACTTGTTGTCCTTCGGCGAATCGTCCAATACAGCGGCAGTCACTTGATTTAAGTAAAGTTGATGGGAGGGGTACTATAATAACTAGCGACTTGAGATAATACGGCATTTGGCAAACTTTCTTATTCACCTTAAACCATTAAAAAAAATCAGTAAGCATTGGACTGTTAAGATCAAGGTGAGGGGTTGGGCGGTTACTCGGCTGAGTGACCACTGAAGATACATACAAAGATTTTTTAAAAAATTTGAATTTTTTTTTAATTAAAAATATATACAAAACAATAAAACCAAAAAAAACATTAGAAATAATTTAGGTTTATCGGGACGTCCGGATACACCCCGTATATGGTATATTACGAATACAACGACTTTACATTAATATAACGAATTACCATGTTTTAAAGGTTTCAAAATAAAGCAAATATTTTAGAACCGCTGCAGGAATTAAAACCGTAATCTTCAGAAATGTGTAGACTGGATCATAAAATACCTGTAATTAATATTGGCATCAGGTAACAGCTGATGTAGGTTAGATTTAAACCATAGATTACAGAACCCTTACGATGCTTTAATATTAAATTCGCTTTCGTTGCTAAATGCCTATAGATTATGAATGAAATTCAGTTTAATCATTTTGACTAAAATTAGGATATAGGTTGAGCTCAAGTCAAGAGAAAAAGCTTTATTTTTAGATGAAAAATTACATTTTACAGGAATTTGTAATATATTTTTAGATAAACTCTTTCAACTTGGTCCATGTCATTTTAGCTAAGTAAATTTTCAAAGTTTCATAATATTTAAAGTTTGTTCCATTAATAAACTTCCGGAAGTTGTTGACCAACCTTTAAGTTTGGAATGTTTTTTTTTCTTTAATATTTTTAATAACTACGAAACCTTGTTTGCTTTCTAGTCAGTTCTGATAATAACCGTTGAAGACCTTTGTGGTAAAGAGGAAAGTTCCTTGATCCTGTACTCGACGATGCGTGTTCAAAGCCCTGCGTTCGCAAATGATTCATTATAAAATTTTAGATTGCATGTCATTTACTTAAAATTGTAACATATATAATTAATTGCGGTATATTTACACATCATTCTAGAGTACAATATTAATCGAATAACACATGTGAAAATGTTAAACTTGTGAAAGCATATGTTGATTTAGGTGTCATTATTTATTGTTTTTTCAAGTGGGATTTACAAATATATAAGGTTTGTGTACGACTAAGATCAATTGTTAGTAGATTATTTAAATTAAAATTATTTGTTCCAATCTGTACACTTCGAATAATTTATTTATTATTAGCGGAATCTGCTGTAAGGTATGGAATTACAGCTTGGGGACTTTCCCGTTAAACAAACATCAATCACTGCAAATCCTTCCCTTGTCTGAGTCTGAAAGCATTTAGTAGATTCATTTGGCGTAGTATTAGAGTCCCCGACCCCAATTATAAGAGTGCCCGTCGGCCTACGGCCTGCAGAGGAGCTTCTTGGCCTGCCGAAACTGAGCTAGTCGAATGTTCAGAGCCGAGCTCCCTGTCAAGACACCACCCTCGGGGTAAGTCTAAACCAATGAACTGTCTCCCGTAACCGCTCTTTCCCAACCTTCCTCCTTTCCATCTCCTTCTCCCATATCCCCACCTCCAGTCAAATTCTATTTATAACAATATTTTAAAAATATTTTTCAGAAATATTTTATAGGAAGATTCTTACGAAATATTTATGTTTTAAGTTTAGTTTTACTTACGTTAATATTTTATATATATATTGTAACTTAACCTTAACTGTAAATTTAGTATAACGTTTTGAATAACAAGTTCCCGTTAGACTAACTACAAAAAGTAGTTTATCCGGACTTTATGAATTATGTTTTTTGTAAAATGTCTTAAATTAATGAAAAAAAAAACACTTTTGTATCAATCTGGTTAAAGACTAAATACCCACAACCAAAGGCAAAACATCACTTCATAGCTTTTCTTTAATTACTTTGTTTATAAATAAGTTGTAAAATGTCTGATTCTTCCTAACATCTCCACCCATTTTTTCCCCACTTCCTTAAGCATTCACCTCTCCATATTGGGGATTCCATGTACTCATACTCATTGGCATTTAGTCAGTTGTGGCTCTTATGCGTGTTCATATATAATTTTGTACCTATTTACAATTACTCCTTAGTTTTTTTGATTTCTTTATTTAATTTTTTTATTTTTATGTAACGCCTCACAAGAGTGCTCTTGTTTGTATAGAGCACATACAGGGGAACTATATCACAACCCGCTTGGGCAACGTTGTTAGGCTGGTTAAGGCGGGGGTTGTAGGACGGGATTTGCTAATGTGAGCCTTGAAAAGGCCCGGATTAAATGTAGGAGGAAATACAGATGACGGTAGCTCATTCCGCATACGAGCCGATTCACACAAAACGAGTCGGCGAAACGACCCGTTCTCATGAAGCCGACACCATCTGTGAACGGATGTTCCGCTCGTGTCCGTCGAGTTTCACGTACGTGCACCGGCGCGGAGGGAATCAATGCCGCTAGTTACTTCGAGCAGGCTCCATTGAAATATCTGTAGTACAGATTTAGCATACCTACATTGTGCCTGTGCATTAGAGATGGCAGTCAGTCTGTTACAAGAGACGAACCGCCCTCCTTTGCACAAAATAAAGCAGGTTTATCAAGTGTGCTAAACACAATGTTGGATGATTCTGCATAATTTTATTTATTTTCTACCCATTTCGACACATCCGTGTCATTCAATAGCGTTCTTGAAAATCTTATTATTTTTGTACTTGTTTAATTTAAGTTAGTTTTAAGAACGCTAGTGATTGACACGGATATGTCGAAACCGGTAGCAAATAAATAAAATTAACAATTGTACATAATGAATAAAAATCTTCAGAACAAAAAGTCTAGAAATTGTTACGTAGTTATTGTCCGAGAAATAAAAAAAAACCTTCTGCAGTTATTTTCCACCAGTGAAAAACAGTATTTATGTACGAGTATATCCAGAACTTAAAACAGAAATGTATGTACGTTCAATTTTGATTATTATTATTTATACACGTTATTTTTGTTTGCTCAATGCTACGCAGTTAATCAACATTCTGTAAGAAATACACTTCTTGCGTCTTATAATCAGGGCGATTTTTTAAACTTTCATGCAAGTATCGGATCAATCTGTAGGCCGATATTAAGTCGCCATAACCTACTAGGGATTGCAAATTCGGAGACGTTTCAGAAAATACTAAAAATCCGGATTTACCGGTTAAATCAAAAGGAAAATTTCTTTGAAAATTTAATATTTCAATTACCGAAATTCATGAAAAACTAACATGATTTTTTTTGGGTTTTTTATTACGAAGTTGTGAATTCTTTCTTATCATTTGGGTGCCATAGTTGATCTGACAGCGATCACCTCTAAAGAACGAAATAAACAAACAAGTTCGCCCTCGAGGTGATTTTTCACAAAAACGGCGCTTTACAAATCATCCAATTATTATTATTATTTAAGAAAATTATTCCATTCCAAAAACTTTAATTAAAAATATTTAAATAAAAAAAACTTCTTAAGTAGGTACCTACTTCTAATATAAATATTCTTCCCTAACAAAACCTCCTTTTGGATATGTAATATGTGGCTAAGCAGAGTGGTATATCTATGGACTAACCTAAATAAAACATGGCAGGTTCTACGTTTTTCATACTAATTTTAAAACGTTATAGTAACAGTTTACAGATTGGATTTCATTAATACTATTCTCTAAACCTTCCCGGTAGTAATATGACCAAACTGTGATATCTTCAAGGAAACCAGTAGAGTAATTTTCATGAAATTCATGAATAAAAAATACATTTTTTCGAACATCGAAAAAGGGCGCCCATTGAAATTTATAAAAAGGGCTACTTGTCAAGCACTCTAATTAGGGTGCATTATCCTATTCCTATACAATTATAAAGTTCATATTTCTATATTTCTTTCTTAGTTTTAATATTTTTTCTGGTTAAATATTTCACTATTTGCCATATATAATAAGGCACAAATTAGCGCACCAATGCATTAGGGTACATTTACATAAATAAAAAAAAGATAAATTAAATTAATTGTTATTTTTGTACTTACTTGTACAAAATTTTGTATCTGTGGATAATGTGAACATTTGATTATTGTGTTAATAGCCTTAGTATTATAAATTTACTTATCCGTTTCTTAGAAATATCTACATATTAAGTACCGCGAGCCCATTATTAGCCTATTGGATGCGTTCAATTCGTATGACATTCCGTTTAAAATAACTTATCTAATTGATATGCAATGAATTTCATATTAAAAAAATCCGGATTTTTCTTTGCTAAAAAATCAATGAATTCGAATTTTTCGCAATCCGGATAATTCGAATTGCAATCTCTATAATCTATATCCTCCCTTCCCTTGGATCCTATTCCAAACTTCGCCGCCACTAGTGCCTTGCCGTGATGAACTCTCGGGAAGTTTTGAATATCTTTACGGGAAACTTTCGCCACAACATCCTTATTTCTGTTAAATTCAGGTTCGTTCATTGATTTATAATATGTACGTAGATTCACCCTAGCAACCAAAAATTACACAAAATATCGATAATTTAAAAATCACTTTCTCCCACGAGTTTTAACCAAAGTAATAAACTTTCAAAACACCGAAATTGAAAATTTGATTACAATTAATCTACAAAACCGTATACCACAATCGTAGATAAAAATTGGTAGAATTGAGGCACTGAGAACCAGAGAGGCTTATACCCCTTTTGAGTAGTTTTTAGAAAAATGGTTTTAAAGTCTTTGAAAATTTTGTTAATTCCTCCATTTCATCAATCCGTTTCGATTTCGCTGATGCCAAGCAAACTTAAGCGACAAAATAAAAATTGTTATTTTATAGTATCTAAATGATAAACTTTTCTTCATTATTGATTTATTTAAGTAAAAAAAAATTATGTTACAATAATATCCCAAATATTAACATTTTTTCAAACATTTCATCTCTGTTCCCATTGTGGTTTAAAATGCTAAAAAAGTACGTTTTTTTACAATGATTATTTTCGTTTTCATTTGAAGACAATACAAATGAAGTTAATAAACACACACATACGTATACATTCCCAGCACAGCCCCAGCGTCTCGATAAAAATATAAGTTATATTTACGATGTTTAAGGAGAATTAATGATCCCCTGGGAGAACGATATCCCGAAAAGTATGAAGCAGATTATCAGTATGCTTTTACGTTGCTTATGAAGCGCCTCTCATATTCGAATACCGCTAGTATTGGTAGAATTAAAAAAAGGCGCACCATTACAAACGCCAAAAGTCTCTCGTTTTACAGAGGTGCATTTGAAATTTTTTACCAGCTGTTGTGGACCCGGCCTTACTCGGGATTATTGTTATTTTTTGGAATAAAGTTAAGAAGTTGTGAATTCTTGTATGTCGTTTGGGTACCATAATTCATTTGACAGCGAAAGTAATGCCTTGTGACGACTATTAAACAACTGAGAAACAAATTGAAAATTTTATTTCATTCCAATTTTTTTTTTCAATATCTAAATAATAAGTAGGTACCTACTTGTGTTTTTCATTTTTTAAACATTTTACCCAAACAAACCTCTACTTTTGAATATGTAATCTGTTGCTAACCAGAGTGATATATCTATGGGCTAACCTCAATACAACATCGCGGGTTCGATGTTTTTCATACTAACTTTAAAACGTTATAGCAATAGTTTTACATATTTAATTTCATTCAAACTACTCTCTAAACCTTCCCGGCATTAATAAGAACAAATTGTGCTATTTTCAGCGAAAACGGTGAAGTAATTTTCGAGAAAATCGAGGACACACAGACAAACATTTGTTTTTATATATGGAGATAAAGATTGTGTAAAGCAAGGGATATATCGGTACCCGATTGTGAGGGGTTTGTAGGGCTGGTTATTTGGAGTAATGCAGAGACGCAGACCAAATGAGGGAAGGAAGTCAGAATTTAAATTAATAATTAGCCAGCTGTCATAACTCAAGCATGAACATTGCACTACAAATCATTCTGACGGCCTCCGTTGTTGAGTGGTTACGATCCTTGGCTACGAATCCGGAGATCGCGGATCAAGAATTTATTTATTTTTTATTAATCTTGATAGAACATATTTACAAAGGATTGTTCGATATCTGTCTCACTGGGAATATCCCTATGTCGAGACAGACGCGGGACATTAATTTGTGTTATTTCACAATTTATTATTTAAAAATAATATGTAATACCTACATTAGCTACACATTCCAGAGTGGTAGATAATTTCAGTATCGCCCTGGTGAAAGACCATCATTCAGAATTGATTGCTTGAAATAGCTTTAGCCGTGTGTTTGGTGTGCAGATCTGAATAGCCAGGTACACTTTTCCACCTTTCTCTTTCCCATCTCCTTCCTTTCTTCACTAACTTCAGCCTCACAATGTACATATTCACACTGACTCCAGACAATTGGGAGCAGCCGGGACTCTTGTGTGGTACTGAGATTAAAAAACATGTATTTTTTAATGTTCACAAGAATAAATAACAGTGACATTTAGTACCGATCTATTAATATATAAAAAAAATTCTCCACCCTTAATACAACCCTGAGAGATATTTTAGCAAGATTAGGAATGTTGGACTGGTGAGGGGTATTGGCAGAGGGTGGTGTGGTGGTGGGGGGGGGGGGGTGTTGTGACAACACATCTCCTTTAGATAACTAGAACATATATTTCTGGAATAAGTTAAGGCTCAAGATTCGCCATTCGCCGATCTTGTCATCGCAATTTATTTGAATTGAACTGAACTAACGTTCTAATGCTTTGAAGCGTTGATATTTTTCATAATTGGTTATGGATTTCAAAAAAAAAATGTGTACGCGATTCCATTCCAATGAATGTGAATTACGCTAACAAGAATATACAAAAATTGTTATTAAATAAATTTAAAAGCCGAAGAGAAATAAAATGTGGTGAAATCAGGACATGAGCCCATTACTGCCAGGTAAAGCTAGTGCTTTATTGTATATTTCTTTTAAATTTGCAGTTAAATTCACTTAAATTTAAAAAAAAAATACATTTAAGGCCGTTCTTAGCGACTCTACTGAGCAACTGTTGAGCCGAAATTTTGCCTCAACACTGTTCAAATGTACAAATTGCTCGTCCTAACGAAATTCTCAATCAATTTAGGATATCGATTTTTATGGATTCCCCCCAGTAGAAGACTAGTTATAAAAAAATGTCAACAGGGTGAACAAAAATCACCAAAATGTCAAATATCATTATTAGTTTACAATCTATTTGACGCGTTTCAAATATTGAATAACAAACTTTTGACTGAATTGAAAAACTGAAGGGAATCCAAGTTATTTTTTTAATCATGAGCTACGTTTTGTCTTGTTTATTCAATCATCGAGAAATGTCAAATGTCAAATGTACGAAACGAACGATGTGCTTTGCAGCATTATCAAAAGTCAACTCAAGACTTTATTTTCATAATATTTTTAACATACACGTTTGTTAAGTATAGGGTGTTGGTTTATGTATTAGTTTTTAAAGCAAGTGATATGTATTCACAATAAATACAATATTAACTCATCTACGTTAATTATACAGTCAAAGTTTTTTACTCTGATGTCACTTTATTGTCTTAAAAGTGGGCGGCTACCATTTTACAGTGGGCGGGCACCTCCATAGACAATTAAGGATAAAAATACTTGGAAACAGGCACACATAGCGAATACTTAACAGAACAATTGACTGATCGGTGACTCAAATTGATCATTCGGAAAGTTGGGAAGAACGGCCGTTAGATTGTTTAGTGCAGTCGTGCACAACCTTTTTAGTCGGACAATTTACCATTTTCAATATATTTGAGGGCCACAGGGGGTAGGGTACGCACAGTTTGATATGGTTAACTCTGCATCATATGGCGTCGCTACTGTAGATTTTTTATGTGAATACCGTACAAAATGTTCCAGCTGTCCGGAGCCAGAAGGTATATACCTATTATAATCCTAAATTTATTTAAAAATGTAGATATATTATGTACATATTAATTCATTGTCATCAAATAATAATACATCAATTGCTAACGTAAAATCTCAATTAGATAGTTAGGCCCTGAGAGCATCCTGCCATTATTTCTTCGACATTGTGCTAATGAATTAGCTGGTCCACTTCATGTAATATTTTCTCGATCTTTTCGGGAAGGCGTTTTTCCAGATTTATGAGAGATTGCGAACATAACACCTGTACATAAAAATGGCATCAAAAATAATGTCATGAACTATAGACCAAAGAATATTTTCTCGTGCATTGGAATTTATTTTTAATCATTAATATAAAATTACGTATTTTATCATTTCCGTCACATTTTAACTCCCCGCCAACACGATTTTGTAAGTAAATGTCAACGTTAACTAATATGGTGGAATGTATTGATTTTATATGTAATAATTTTAATTCAATAACCTGGGTAAATACAGTGTATACAGATTTTTGTAAAGCGTTCGATAAAGTTTGTCATACAAATTTAATGGATAAACTTCACCAAATCGGTATTCATAGCAATCTTCTAAAATGGTTGCCATCGTACATATCTAATAGTCAATTTGTGGAAATTAATGGTTTTAGCTCATCTTCTATAATACCTGTTACGCCAAGGATACCTCAAGGATTTTATCTGGGACCGCTTTTATTTATTATGTTTATTAATGACTTGCCTCTTTGCTTCAATTTAATTTTATGCTTCACGTTGATGACCTTAAATTATATTATCCCATTAAAACAACTATCGACTATCTAACATTACATAGAAATCTCAACGTGCTTAACATCTGGTGCATAGAAAAAAATGGTACTGGAGATTAAAAAATGCCACGTAATATGTTTTACTTGCAACAGAGCTAAAATTGAATACGACTAATTTAAACTATGGTGTAACTTTAGGAAAACAAATTTCATTCAGAGATTTTGGAATCACCTTAGATTCTAAATTCACGTTCCGTTTACACACTCAATAAATAGTGAACAAAGCAAATAAATTACCGGCCTTTATAACTAGAATTACGAAATCGTTTAAAAATCTTGAGAGCTCTACATTATTGTTACATATAATAAGATAGAGCTCTTTGATTCGTAGCATACCAGAATATAGTTCTCTAATCTGGTGCCTTCATTTTGCAATCTACCTAAACTAAGTTGAATCAGCTCAAAGAGCTTTCGCTTAGACGATGTCCTACAAAATGGGAACAAGCAAAACTCTAAATACCTACAATGAACCATCACAATACTTCAATCTTAAAAGTATAACTAACAGGCTTGAAGTAACAGACTTGTTGGGCACAAAGTATTAAACAATATATTTGATGCTGAAGTCATTTCTAAAAACAATCTTAATGTAATAACCAGACCTCAAAGAAAATATGAAACATTTAACAGCAATTTTTAATTTTCAACTCTCTCTCCCGTATGTGTCATCTGTATAAAGAACATGGTATTACCAATGAAATTGATATATTCTTCGATACACCTACAAATTTTAAACAAATTAAAAAGCATGTTTACTTTTAAAACTAAATAAAATATACACAAGTATACAAATATGTTTCAATATACTTTTTTATCGCGTTCCAAAAAATATTTTATTAGTTTGTATCGGAAGTTTTGAATAAATCTAGATATATTGAGATAAATTTATTGTTTGAGTCTGTTAGTAATAATTATAAAGTCAATTACTGAATTTATGGGATATCCAGTCGAAGTTGTTCTTTAAGAGCTTTTTACAGAATTTTAGACATAGTGCTTAAAATAGTGACAATTCTGTAGTTGTAGATGTCGTTTTTTAGTCCTGATTTAAAAATAGGAAGCTGAGAAAATGCCTTTTTTAAGATTTCTCAAGTACGTAAATGGCTGTAGGTGTTGGGATGTTCAGAATTTGAATTGAATTTAACTTTATATCATCAGTTCCTGTAGTAGAGCTAATATTTGATGATTTGACAATTTTGTATCGTGAAATGAGTAATAATGCTATTCCAATTGTGTTTCCACCTTACTCACTGAACTTTTCGATCAATCAAGTACTAAGGTGGCCTGAGCCCTCTTGACTCCTCTTGGATGTCACTGAACGACTAGATTTGTTCATCATCCTATTACGTTACTTCGTTACTTTTGTTTGCCTATTTCCTAGTCGATTAGTTCTTAATCTCTTAGGGTAATCTTTGACATGCATCTTTCCATTCAATGATATCTTACTTTACAGTGTAGGACATCTCTTATATTAAATGTCATTTCTTGAAACCGACAGATGTCAGTACCTATTTTAAGGACGCGTGATATATAGAAGGGATTGTGAGTTTATACTGCGTTAAGCTCTCACCCAGGTGTCGCGTCGTGAATTCAATTCCTCGGCTGGCTAAGTCCTTCTTCAAGACACAACATTTTTCGCTAGTATGATGATAGTAGGAGATTTTAAAATACTGTCAGTTTATTCGTAATCCGGGAATGTTTTTGTCTTAAAAAACACATACAGTTATAAATATAACATTTTACTATATCAGATGGTAGCCTATCCCGAATGGGTGATACTTGTTATACCCAAATATAAAATGTGTATAGTTTATTAACTTGCACAAAATGTCATGAAGATGCCTACCTCCCGGAACATTACATATTTTCTAGAAAGGCCGGAAAAGTTTGAAAGGAAAGTAAAAAGCCCGCTTAAAATGTAAAACCATGCTATCGCTTTATATTTGCATACTCCGTATCGAGTTCGCGTAACTTTTTTCAATTTTCTAGAATTTGTAAGAAATACATTTTTCGATCCTTGACGATAAGTGGCAAAACTTAACTTGTTTCATGAGACCTCCGAATTTATAAAACCAGAGAATCGATAGTATTTTCGATACGTTCTTGTTTGTTTTCATTGTATGGGTAAGTACATGGATTGAATTTTTATAACTGGACCGTTCTCGTGCACGTGTGAACAATTCGCACGAAATCAGATTAATGAAAACGTAATATTCTTATTACGGTAAATTGCTAATATTCTCTAATTTCTTCAAAAGATTGGTGTTCACTTTGTGGCGTCATTATTAATAAATTAATTAAAACATAATTTGTATTCTCCATTGTATTAATATACACAGATATCAACATGTTTCGAAAGCGATGCTTTCTTTATCAGAGATATATAGAATTTAAAAAATAATGTCAAGTATAGACAAATTATAAACATAATCAAAAATTGATTCAAGTGAATAAGTAATTAATAAAAAAATATTATAAAACATTGAACAATAAATTCACATTAGAAATAAAAAATGAATTATTTTTATTATTAATATTAATATGAAAATAAATTCAATCAATAATCTGAAAAACTTGATTGTCTGGCATTTACTAATGCTTAAAAAAAGTTTGTTAAGTTCACACCAACCTTATAATTTATTTAAATATAATTAAATGTGAAAACAGTCTTCAATAGTTTTTATTAAATTGAAGTATTGTAAATCGTCATGATAAAATGATAACAGCTGTAAATATTTCATGATCGAGCTCACCGTTCGAGAGTTTTCGCTGTTGTAGCACACAGATTTTCTGCTTAATGGTTACTATTTGTGGGAAATCAGCAATTTCGTTATACTATAGCAGATTATTTTTTTGTTATATGTGTAGGTGCGTCTTTTAATATGTGTACGTGCTTACTTTCGAACGAACGCCAATAGAGGATAGTCACGGAATTGTTTGTACGAGTATATGTAATGTACACCTAGGGATATCCCTCTAACAGGCAACTTCATTCAATATTTGCATCGCCTTATTTATTGGCGTAATTTGATACGCGCAGGCATCGAATGCATAAAGCATCATGTGGTGCCTCGCAGGATTACGTTTATTTACTTAGTCGATCTCTTTCGACGGTAAAATGTAACGACAGTGTTTCACAATTCTATTGCTTCTAGATGATTAAAAAAATCGACAATATTTATAAAGGATTAACCGATTACAGGGTAGGCATTATTACGGATGGGTTAGCTCCTATCCACTAAACTTCCAAGTCAATCATCACGCTGTCAAAAATGAAATAAACTTTATGAGGAATTTAATATAGTTGGAACGCAAATTGATAAAAATCGTTTGTTATGGTAATTTATGTTCCGACCGCCGTTACTTTATAATTTAATCGTCAATATCAATTTAAGGGATGGGGTTGAGGTCTCGGGGAGGAGGGGAACCTTCCTCTAGCCCCACTTCTTCGTCTGAATTTTGAAGCAAGTTGGAAAAAAATCATAATTTTTATATAATTTTACATTTTGTATGTCATTCCGGATTGGTGAGTTATTTGTATATAAACACTGACCTTTCGAGAAAATTGAAGCGACAGCAAAATACGTGATTCGATATATTTTGTCCTTCGCAAATTCGATCATATAATAAAGCGTATGATTACACAGGCCGTTCATCAGATTACGACGCCACATTTACTTTCTCTCCCTTGTCTTGGTTACATTATATCACCCGCTTCTATCCAAGAATGGAATCTTTCTTCGCTGTAGTTGTGAGAGAACCCTCGAATTCCCACCCATGTTCTTTTGGAGTGATAGCATTATGCCTTCAAAATCAGTTGACTACTCAAAAACTGGGTTCTCTCAGAGGTTATAAAATTCCAATTCTTTCTACCTCGTGTAAATCAGAATTTTATATATTAAATTCCTCATGATGACAAGTGAGCTTCAGTTACAATTAGGTAATTTGTAAAATATAGTTCGCGTAGTTCACATATTTTGGTCTTTACTTCCGCGGTTTAAATGATCGTGTTGCAATATATCGGTAATTATGTCAGATGTGTGGTACATAGGCAAACTGATCCCGATCTGCGAAGGGGGTTGGAGGAGAGGGAGACACAACCTATCGTACCCTTGCAAAGGAGGAACGATACCGACAAATTGCCGATTTTTTAATTTGCACAAAACTTCATTTTGTGCAAAACTTCGTAATTTGTACAGAATCTTCTTGCACAAATTTGCTCTGCGGGCCTTGTTCGTGGTTTATACGAGGGTCTGGGTCTAGTGGGTGGTGGCATTCCAGGAGCGGCTCAGGGTCAGCGGTGGTGAGAATGAAGTAGAAGGCAAGTCGGTAGAAGCAGAGCGAGGTGGGGCAGTCGAGGTAGAGAAGTGTTTGTTGGGGCAAGAGTGGCTGGCTGACTGACATAGCCGTTTTTGCGCTCTATTTGTACCCAAAGCCATGCGTTATCCCGAGCGCTCTGGTTGGGTTTTCGCGACGCTATTGGAAAATTTCCTTGCCGGTAGCTTCACGAAAGTTTATTCGACAAAACCTGTCTCCCTTGCACTGCATTGCCTCGTTCTTTCGTTTATTTGGTCATTAATAGTTAGCAGTTACGGGACACTTCCCGCCACCTACACAATATATTAATAACTTTGCACAAAAGGACAACGTTTCTTTTGGCTAGGGGAGCCGGGCCAGCTACGAAAATCAAACATTTATTATCCGCTTGGCTCCGGCCCCGTACAAATGCCGACAATGTAATTAAATTAATCAATTAAAACGAAAGCCACACCAAACATCGCTGAATTGGGGAAGACGTTCGACACTTAATCATATGGCAGAAGGTCCCATCTACATTTTTTTCCGTTTTCATGTTTTCATCTAGAAACGTTACAAAATGCTCTTATCTCGAGTGCAGTAAAAGGATACATCTGTTAGTATTCTGAAAATAAAGTTACACAGAATAGAAAAGACAAAACTCAAAGAAATGTAAATTTTTGTACTTCTGGTATAATTAAGTGAGAACTGTAAAGGGGGAAAAAGATGAAAGCTAAAGAAATGAGTTTTTCGATGAGATTAGTATGCGAAGGTTAAAACTAATGGTTATGGTCAATAATAAAATACGTTTATCGTTTTGTTCGCACCATGATACGAGGTATTTGAAAAATCACCAATAAATCTTGATGGCAAGAAAGCCCATTTGCAATATTTTATAAAAAATCTCTATTACATTAATAAGGAAATAATAATTTTTGAAAACAGGGAACAACACATACAGGGCTATATAAATTTGGTTAAACTGAGAGAATAAGGAACTCCAGTGGGCGTATGAAAAATATAATGGCTTCAAAAATATATATTCATATAGATCAGCAAACGCCGATTCTGAATATATAACTTTTATTACATACAATTATACTTAGAATTTATAAATCGTTTTTTACAGGTGATTAAAAAATTATTTCATCATAACACCTTATATTATGTTGGTACCATTGCATTTGGAACATCTGACGTCACGTGCGCATTCTATATTTAGATTAGTATGGGCGTTTTTATTTTTTACTTTTCTTTTTTATTTTTAATATGTATTTTTTTAGTTTTGGCTAAATTTAAACTTAATTTGGATGACTTTAAGCTGTACAATTGTTGTTCAATATAAAAAAAAAACAATTATTAGAGAAATAAATTAGAGCATTCATGAGCAAACCAATTATCAATACGAATATTATGATAATATTAATGCTCAATACTATCATAATTCTTTGAGTTAAAATTTCTAAAATGCACATAATTTTATTTATGGTTTACTATGTGTAGAATGTAAAATTATGTACGGTAAAGCTCATCCTTGTTTGAAATTTGACTTTCTAACCTCAAAACTGGCCAAGGATTTGGAGCATTTTGGCGGGCTTTGAAAAATTGGAACTTTGAAAATTATTTTAACTATGAAAACTAACATTAGAATTTTTTTTTAAATATACTGGTATTTAAGTTTGAACGCCATTGTTGATAAAAAAAACTGGACTGAGTTCCTTATTGGCCTAACTTGTTGGTTGGAGAACTTTATCGTAATCTTATTTTTGCTCCCCTGAACAAAATTGAATTTAACAGATGGACCCTTCTGCCACATTACTACTGGTGTACATTTTATTTTTGTTTATTTCGACCAACAATTTATATTAAAAAAATAAGTATGTAAAATAGGCGATATATTGACCATTTACAGGTTTCCACTCGGGTATAAATATATGAGTGATTTTCGAATAAATCAAAATACAATATATAAAATAAAGAAGAAATATAGATTTAAAAAATATATGTAATTTGTTATGGGGTCTGAAAAGAAAGGGTCGATCTAGTTGAAATGTATGTGTGTTATTTTATATTAATAAAAGAGCAAGAAAAATAGTGTACATTTAAAGAAGAAAGTTAATAGACTGGAGGTAGTATGAAGTGAGTATATATCTAAAGTTATAAAGGCTCGATAGATCGCCGGTGTGACTTTATGGAGTATGGTGTAGAGCTAAAGATGTCAAATAGTGCGTGTTAAAAATGCGTCATGCCCGATAAATGAAAGAGTTTAGGTTAGAATTAGTGTTGCATCGAGGAAGGCTAAGAATTTGGTCCGATCTGGTTAGTGTATTGGGAACTCGTAGTTCGATCCGTTAGCAATCTGGGGTGGATCTAACAATTTTCTGCAGAAAGAGTATAACAGTAGAGATTCATACAACATATTAATCATACAGTATATAACTATGCACTTGTCGAGCACTCATCCATCTGATTCCTCCGCCTCCGGATTAAACATATAGCGCCTTGTTCACCCAATAGTACATCAGCAGAGATTCATACAACATATTAATAGGTGCAGTCCTCCGGTAAAAAAGCAACTATTCCAGACATACTGCATGAGCTTTTACATTAGCGAACTATGGACTAGATATACACAAGGCGTCATGAACACACTTCGAGTGCAATATAACCACGCTTACAGGGCGCTGTTCGGCCTCCCTTGGAGATGCAGCGCCTCGCAGATGTTCGCAGATAGAAGGGTGCATGGGTTCGCTGCTTTGATGCGCCACAGAATAGCCGGGACGAGTCAGCGCTACCGGAGATCGGAAAACACTCTTGTCCAGGCCGTCGCCCATTGGCGATGGAGAATTTCCCTCAGGCCACTGTAGCATAAGTGTTAAATATGTTATTTTAATTTAATTTAATTTTAATGTATGTTTTTATATTATATTTCTACAGTGTGTAATTTTTTTATTCTTAAAATGTATTCTTTTTGTATGGCAGACAGAGTATTGCACTCACCGCTTTGTTCTGCTGAAATAAAACATTATTATTATTATTAATAATACAGTATATAACTATGCACTTGTCGAGCACTCATCCATCTGATTCCCCCGCTTCCGGATTAAAAATATAGCGTCTTGTTCACCCAATAGACTTCAATCCCGTAAACACCAAAAGTGTACCTTCCAGGCCCTTTCATCCCCTTTCAGGAATTTCAGGAACTGAAAGGTATCCCCCAGGTCCCGTGGGCGCCTCTAAAGTAATTCAAATTTAGCTTTTAAAAATACCCCGAGAATTAACGGCCCTATGGCTCGGTGTTCTGGTGTTCTGGCAGGTAAACATCGAAAATACTTCTTTATTAATCAGACTTATAAAATTTCCATGAATATTTTAATTATCTGCATGGAGCTCTCTGGACTCTTGTATTTAATTAAAAAGTCTACACTGAATTATTATTCTCATCTTGGCCATAACTCATTGCGAGCGACGAATATTTCAATATTATTATGAATAGAGTTTTCAAAGTAATTTTTCACGTAAGAAAGTTTTCTTGTTCAGAAGTTTTGTCCCGTTATTTATTTTAACACACTTACAAAAGCGATCAAAAAACATTTCATCACTTATTTGTTTTATTAATCAATATTCG